>JAVHJQ010001082.1:0-21897 GCA_031306095.1 Pyricularia sp. CD86 | reverse complement strand
TGGTAATACCCAACGCTGGAAGCATTCTGTAAAAGCTTGGCTTAAACAGTTTCCGATGTACAAGACAAGCAAACAAGCATCTACGAAATCCTACGATGCTTTCCAAAATGCGACATAAAACTCAAGCTTTGATCTCACAGGTCCTCGTCAACGTCGACTGGATCAGGCGTTGAGGTCTGTTCCATTTCTGGCACTATCTGATCCACCTCAGGGGCGGATGACGATGCGTCCAGAGCCTCTTTGGCGGAGTCCTCGACCACTGGTTGACTGACTTGAGTAGCGACCTCGGGATCGGCATCAACTTTGTTGGGCTTGGAGGCCTCGGGTACCTCTGGTTTGGAATCTTCGGCCTCAGTCTGGGGTTGGGGTGCTGTTGCGCTCTGGGTTGCGACAGGGAGCTTAACGATCTCTGTTTGGGTGACGACCTCAATCTCGATTTCTTCCTCTTCCTCGTCCTCGTCCACGTTAGACACTTCGGGAGCAGCTGAAGCCACTTCGGTAGCCGTCACCTTGATGGTCTCGGTCACTGTCTCGTATACTCGAACAGTTTTCTTTTTCTTTGGCTTATCGGCAGGCGCATCGACGGGTGCAGGAGCACCATGAGGCACTGAGGAGGCGGCCTCGGGCTCGATGTTTGGAGTTGAGGAAGTGGCCACTGAAATGACTGGAGGCTCTGGCATAGGGATACTGGCCTTCACCTCGACAACGGGGGCTTGCTGAGCCTCGGCCACTATGGGACTCTGTATAACAGGGGCCGTCAAAATTGAAGCGGCCTCTTGCTGCTTGAACTGCTGCTGTTGTTGCTGCTGCTGCTGTTGATGGAGGTAAATCGATCGTGCGATCTCTGCTTCCCGTTCTTGAACTCCAGAGACTCCCGACATCGAGTAGGCTGGCTGCTTCAAAGCAAACAAGACAACCATGACGCTGAGAGCCGCAATTGCAACATTCCTCCGGTCACGCAACAGAACCTTTGCTGCCTCAAGAAGCAGTTCCGGCAGTGACTCGTCGCCTCGACGACGGTGCTGAGGAGTGTTGTGTTCCCGCTGTTCTTCTCGCCTCCTGTATGCTTGATCACTAGCCGAAGCTGGGGCCTGATGCTGTGGTGTGTAGCCGTCGTCATACTGATGACGACCCCTATAATCACCCCTGACCGGCGATCCCGACTCTTCGATACGAGAGTCCCGCGGTGGCGATGGAAGCCCGTAAACGTCTTGATACGGCAGACTCCTGCTGTCCGGTCTACGATGTGATCCACCAAGAGCCATCGAGTTGTCCAAAGGAGGTGGCGAGGAATATCCATGTTGCCCAGAAGTGCTGTACTGCCGCACATGATGGGAGTTGGCCCTCATCCTGCCGTCATGAGACTCAGGTGATTGATGGCCATAGATCTCACGGAGCCTTTCCTCCTCCCGTCTTTTTCTGTCTCCATCCCGTTCCCGGGGCTCGACAGACATGCGGCCACTTCCCGACGGCGGAGGCGGGGAGGAGGCATGAAGCATTGGGTTTGGAGATGGGGATTGGATGTGTCGTGGTGAAGAGAATCGATGATGAAGCACTGTCTGATCGGCGGCAGACCCGTTGAAAGAGTGGCGGAAGTCGTCTTGCTCAATGCTCTGCATGATGTCGTCTCTCTCTGCAAAGTCAAAGTCATCTCCAGCATCCATGGCTTGGTGAGCTTCCTGGGCTTCTTGGGCCCTAGCCTCGATTTCTCGCCTTTCTGCAGCCTGCCAAGACTCCAAACGCTCCAGTTCGCCCTGAACCGCCGGCTCAACGATAGGCTCAACCTCGACGTCAACCCTCTCCATCTCTTTCCAGCAAGCACCCCATGCGCCGGCCTTCATGAGGCCGTTGCTGGCGTAGACCTTGACACGGAAAATACGACCTGGTCCAAGACTTTCGTACCGAATGTCGTGTTTGCAGGTGGCACACCAGTGTCTTTTGTCACTGTCGCTCTGCTTTCGACCAACACTCGAGGTGACATCGTCCTCGAACTCGCTGTCAGTCTCCTCGTCATCGATCTCGGTGATGTTCGAGGGACCTAGATAGTGGCCACATTCGAGGATCCTCGCTCTTCGGCGCAGAGGCAGCTCAAGTGCCTCAAGCAGCCTCTCTTCCAGGACCTCGTAGTCAGCTTCAGGGTGCGGTAAGAGAATTCCTCTCTCGAGCACCGTGTCGCCCATTCGGTCTTGGAGAATACGCCAGTTGTCTCGAAGCCCTTTAAGCTCTTCGCTGGGCTTGAACCCACCCTCGGTTGCTTCGTCGAGATCCAGGCGGCCCTCGTTCAGGACCCCAGCCCAGGCCCACCGAAGGGGTAGCAGAGTGCAATGCAGGAGGACAAGAGGCGCCGACTCCTTCTTTACCCGGAATCGCGGTGGCGTGGGTCTACCCTTGGGCGAGTACTGGGCTGACACCCCGGGACTGCCCATCCGTGAAACTGATTGCGGATTATTTCCATGTTTCTTGCCGGATCGAGGAGTAGAAAAAACCGATGGAGCAGGTGAAGACATCTGCATAGCACGCACGTCCGATATGGTGCGGAAAGGGTGCCTGGGCGTGGTCTTTGTCGGTATCATGTATTCTTCGCCGTCGTCTAGCTGGCTTCCAGCGTCGAATTGGGAAAATTCAGAGATGCCAGAAATTCTGGCTGAGCGCCTATGCTCAGACCCATGGTCCCTGGCTCTGGACTTGTAGTCACCCGACTTGTAATCGCCTGACTTGCTAGAGTCGGGCCTGTCGCTCACGCCGTCTGCATTTACGGACCCCAGAGAGCTGCGGGGACTCCGGTCACTGAAGACGTCGTCGTCGTCCTGGTCATGGGGATCACTGCTGTCACCACCAGCCTCGCCCTCCGAATGGGCTTGGTCGACGGCATCCATTGCACGTGAGTCAGTGGATGTCCGTCTGCTTTCTGAGTTTGCAGTTTCCTGAAATGAGATATCATGGTCGTCGTTGTCATCGTCATGAGCATCCGATATGTTGCTCAAAAGCGACTTGTCGGCGTCTGGCTCATCATGGGATGACTCCTCAGACTTGCGCGCGTTGTCTTTCTTCTCTATCTTGGCAACAACGGCTCTTGCGGCGGCCTGGATGAGTGCCTCCGTTCTCATTGAGGTTTTCCTGTCAGAACCACCAGAATCTCTGCGGGAGGCATCTTGGTCGTCCTCCTGAACGGCCATGACGGATGCCCTTGGTGTCTCCTCGTCATCCTCCACAGCCTGCTCCAGGCCAACCTCGGGTTCCTGGTCGGCATTGCCGTCGTCTGCCGATTGCTTCATCTCTTCTGGGCTCTTGTCTGCAAAATCTTCAATGGATTTGTCTTCCTCAGCCGAGGCTTCTTCTGGCCCAGGTTCCGAGGTTTCAGTCACTTCATCTTCCTGTAGTGTAACTGAGTTTTCGACTGGGGTATCGCTTTCTTTCTCATCGGGGGCGTCATTTGTGTCCTTCTCTGTTGCTCCCGGTGCTTCCGGTCCTGCGTTCTCCTTGTCGTGATGTGTAATCTCTCCGAGCGAAGACGCTCCCTCCTCGTTGCCGGCGACAATGCTGGTTTCTTCGTCCATTGGTGTGCTTAAGCAGGATGGGTCGACGTGTATGTTGAAGTCGAGGTCATCCGACTTTCGTGGCATATTGGCTTTGGCTGACTAGCTGCAAGCCAGCTGTTGTTTCTTGTTATGATGTACTTAGAGTTCTAGTCCAAGGTGGGTCGTTAATGGCAAACGGAAAGATATTTTGGCTTTTCTGGTAGACACGGAGTACCGCACGGAAACCCCTATTGAGGTGTCATGTATACCTTAGGGGTCTCCTTGGAATGGGCAGTTCATAGGTTCTGATGTTGGAGGCGGTAAATTGTTGTTTACTTTGATGCACCCCACTGTTCGTTGCTGGGGCAAAATGCGCTGGCGTTGCTTGATTGGTGGGGGTCCAATAGCCAAGGCCCGGCACTAGGCGCCGCATCCACCTTCACCAGCTAGCTGCATGGTTGGTGGGCAGTGTTGCGGTCTGGGATCGTCGGACTGTTGTGGATTTCAATCTCTGTACCTTTAGCTGCTTTTGTGCTTGGTTCTTCAAGGAAATTAAAAATAAATGACTGTGCTGATCGGAGTTTGTCCATGTTGGATTATCGATCTTCTGTCGGTCGTCGGTACAAAATGGTTATTATCCAGAACATCGAAGGGGCTAAAGCGGAGGTACTGACATGGTTGCATGGGTTGAAATCCAAACTTGCAGCCGAAAATTACTACGAGTACAATTCCAGATGACGTCACGAACTGTCGCTCCAGTATTGGGTCAAATCATTTCTGACTTTTGCAGCCTCATTGAATTATTCGTGATTAATTGTTTACTCGCTTCTGGTGATCTTCCAGCTTCCAACCCGTGAGGTGGGCCGTAAGAATACGATCATCATTTTAAAGCTCCAAAACATAGATTCTATCAATTGAGCGGCACTGTACGGTACCATGATAAATCTGCCGTCTTCCATCAAAGCAGCCAAGGAATTCTGGTCTCACCCTTTACCCTAGACTTGGAGCTGCACTCAGCTGCACGTCGACCTGAATCCATGCCTGAAAGGTCTCGGCTGGTGCCGATTTTAGCCTGTAGCAAGCGGCGGCGTCGTTCACCGCTGTGTTGGTCAACGCCTGCGTCGCAAAAGAACAAACGACGTCATGATTTAACTAACCGGCTTCGGATCCCGCTGTGCCTTTGACCACCCTAGCGCATTGCTAGGCTGATAACTGAGCTAGCTGCACGCTCGGGTGTACACCGTACATATTATCGGGCTATCGTCGCCATGGCCAGTTGCTTACCTGGTGTTATCTTCACCTACCCACGTGCTCCACGCCGAGCTGCAAGAAGGTCCAAGAGTCTGGACCTGGCCGTGATCGCCGATTCCTATACCATCGCAAGCATCGGCCCCTACATTGCAGTCTGCATCTCAACCAACTTCATACTAAACTTATGGTTTTGTTCCTGGTACCTGGCCTGTTTCGACGCTACTCGGTAAAGATACATGTGCCGCCACGCGTGCAAATTGTTTCCAAATCTCACGATGGCTGTCCCCGTTCCCTGTTTCCTGACTGACCTGCATGAGCTGTTGGGTGAGCTTTGCGAAACCCAAGTGTGATTGATAAGAACTGCTTGACTGCCCTAGAGACGGTATAAATATCCACCCCATCTTCCCCATGTATATCTTGGCTCTTGTTTTACCAACTTGATTCTATCGCAATATATTCACCCACGCGCCAAGAGATTTTCTTGATCTATCGTTATCCAACATGGGGTCCCACAATGAGCCAACCCCCGAGAATATGACTATGATGCAGGGCTTTGAGTGGTATGTCCCTGCAGATCAAAAACACTGGGTCAGACTTGAGAAGCAGATTCCCCAGCTCAAAGCATGGGGCATTGACAATATCTGGGTACCACCAGGGTACGCTATACATGTTCCCATCCAAGCAAGCAACCCAATAAGTCCTAATCAGTTTCCTTTAGATGCAAGGGCTCGTCCAAGACTGGCAATGGCTACGACATCTACGACCTTTACGACCTGGGCGAGTTTGACCAAAAGGGAAGCGTGGCAACCAAATGGGGAACCAAAGAGGAGCTCGTCAAGCTTTGCTCTACGGCCAAGGCCAAGGGCGTTGGCATCTACTGGGATGCAGTTCTGAATCACAGGTTTGCAGCCGATCATAAGGAGAAGTGCCCAGCGGCCGAAGTCGATGAGGAGGACCGCAACAAGTTCATCAGCGATACCTATGACATAAAGGCCGTAAGTTGGATAGCACACCTACGACTTCCATCGGCTGCCTTACTTTACAAACTAACATCAAATCGTTCAAGTGGGTTGGCTTTGACTTTCCAGGTCGTAAGGGCAAATACAGCAAGCAGAAATACCACTGGTATCATTTCAGTGGTGTCGACTTCGACGCCAATAATGAAAAGACAGGTATCTTCAAGATCATGGGCGACAAAAACCAGGGATGGGCTGAGGACGGTGACGTTGACAGTGAGAAGGGGAACTAGTACGTGGCGACTCATAAGCCAATGCCCAAACACCCTCATACATGCACATGCATTGCCCGTTGCTAACACTTGGTGGGAATAAAGCGACTATCTCATGGGCTCCGACCTGGACTACGATCACCCAGAGGTCCAAGACGACGTCTTGGCCTGGGGCAAGTGGATAGCAAAGACGATACCACTGGCTGGCATGCGGTTTGATGCCGTGAAGCACTTCAGTGCCGACTTCTTATCACGATTCATCACCGAGCTTGACGAAGCCTACGGCCAAGGCTGGTTCTTCGTCGGCGAGTTTTGGAAAGATAGCCTGGATGATATGTCCCACTACCTGCAGCGGATGGGTAAGAAATTCAGCCTGTTTGACGCTCCCTTGGTTTACAGCTTTTCAAGGATATCGCAGGGAGATAGCGAAGACATGAGGAAGGTCTTTGACAACACCCTGGTGCAGCGAGAGCCCATCAACGCCGTCACCTTGGTCATGAACCACGATACCCAGCCTGGCCAGGCTCTCGAGGTTCCCATCGCCGACTGGTTCAAGCCGCTTGCCCATGCCTTGATCCTCCTCAGGTCTTCGGGCTATCCCTGCGTCTGGTACGGCGACCTTTACGGGACCAAGGCGGAGGAGCCTGCGCCTCCCAGCTGCGGTGGATCGCTTCCCAAGATGCTGCTGGCACGTAAGCTCTACGCCTACGGAGAACAGGCAGACTACTTTGACTACGCCACCTGCCTCGGCTGGGTCAAGTATGGCACCTGGGACCGCCCGTACGGCTGCGCGGTTGTCATCAGCAACGCCGGGCCGGGAGAGAAGCGCATGCACGTCGGTGAGATGCACGCCGGCGAGACCTGGACCGACCTGCTGGGTTGGAGCGACGAGGAAGTCGTCATTGGCGAGGATGGATTCGGCTTGTTCAAGTGCGGACAGTGCAGCGTCAGCATCTACGTGAACAAGGATGCCGAGGGCCGCGAGCGTTTCGCGGAGAAGTTGTGAGTTCTTCCGCCTCTTCCGCCCCTTTTGTTACAATTTTCTACATGCACTTGGTCTAGACATGACCCTAGCAGACTACTCGACTGCTCTGTTCATCGTACCCGTCAGAGACTAATTGTGAATGTTATTGCTCTAGTGATTCCGATATATATGGCGAGGGGGAAAAGAATGGTACCTGCTAAGATTACCTGCGGCAGAGCTTTCTGGAAGTATGTGACAGGGAGATCAAATGGAAGTCGGAAGGGTTTCTTATCTCTACTGTATAATTTGAATCCAAGTCAGCCTACTGTCAGGCAAAAAAGCATCGTTTGAGAGAAAGAAAGTCAAGCCCTTTAATTAAACAACATGTGTAATCTTTGATGTTATAGTATGCTTGGCACAATCAACAATCTAATGCTGCAGCATTGTAGCTTCTCTACCACTAGACCAGACCTAGTCTATGATCCTCTGTTGACCACCATCGTCCTATCCCACGCACTGAGCTCGCCGTGTCTGTATCACAACATAAAACTAGATATTTGTTGTA
The DNA here is from genome assembly GCA_031306095.1 of Pyricularia sp. CD86. Classification (NCBI taxonomy): domain Eukaryota; kingdom Fungi; phylum Ascomycota; class Sordariomycetes; order Magnaporthales; family Pyriculariaceae; genus Pyricularia; species Pyricularia sp. CD86. Next base: position 14,371 of record JAVHJQ010001082.1, on the reverse strand, counting down.
CCGCCTTCCATAATGGTCTGCCTTTTCCCCAAGCTGACCACAGTTCAAGTGACTGGTGCTGCAGAGCAACGTTGTATTTCCAATTCCAGGTGCCCAAGGTAGGTACCTGCTGTAGCACAGCTCCATTTTAGGAATAATTGCAGTGGGATGATGAATCTACCTGGTGGTGCCCTGTTTCTGTCCGTCCAGACAGGGTGTGTGTGAGAGAGAGAGAGAGATAGAGAGAGCAAAGATCTCCAAGCTTCGTCAAGAATCGATTGGCGAAATGGTTGCGTAACGGAAACGTTGGGCGCCATGCGGATATCTACAGGTTCTTACTACAAGCACCCACAATGTAACCTAGCAAGTAAATGGTTTGAAAGCCCATGTTGGTCTAGAAACTGCTGTTACTCGCAACGGACAAAGGATCGGCGTTTCAGCAGGGCAAGCTTTTGAGAATATTCTTATGCTCCTACACCCCGGGCAAAGAACTCAGTATTGGGCTCCGGGTACTTGTATTTGACATTTCGTGCAACAACATAGTCACAAGGGGAAGGCACAAAACGACTAGTGCCACGAGTTTCTCACAAAAACCTCAAAGCCAACATTCTCATGGGAGGATATATTTGTCCAAAAAATAGAAAGAAAGAAACAAAAAAAGAGCCCATACCTACATCCGGGACCACTTATTAAGCTGTAACATTCGGTAAAACTTGACTAATTCAAACCATCTATAGAGAGACCCAGCGACTCAGGGGAATTAGGAAAAAAAAAACGGGGAGTCCGCCCAAGCCGGCCCCCTTTCTTTTCCCTTTCCATCCGTCCTGTACTGCTTTCTCACGCCCTACCCGTTCTCCCCGATAACAAACCCAATAATTACGGCAATAACTTCCCGATTGAGTCAGGCTTTTGGTGCGCACGGAAGAGAGAGAGAGAGAGAGAGTGAGAGCGATGAAGGTATTTCCGTAGGGGGAACAAGCGAGACCCGTTGATCGTCTTCCCGATTAAAGCCCGCTGCACGTAAAAATGCACACAGAGGAAAACGTATTTCCCTTATCGAGTAACACCGGGAGAAGATAGCGGGAAGCGGTACAGAGAGAGAGAGAGCAACAAGGGGGAGTCTCTTGTCCACAGCTCAAGATCGAGTGGGGACGCCTCTCAAAAAAGAAAAAAAAAGACACATACACACACAATCCAGAATAGGGTTCGCCGAGGTGTCTGACCGTGGTCCAACCCGTTTGTGGCAACTCGCATATCCCGGTAGCTTGGGTAAGATGCGAACCGTGCTGTCCAGACTGACTGTTATGTGCCAGTACTACCTGAGAGAGTAAAAAACCACAAAAAGGGGGAGGAATGTTTAACCCCCGAACAAGTCAGCTAGCCAGTCAGTAGCTAGCCATAAGGGCACGCGTAGGGACGTCGAACTTGGGAAACAGGGCGAAAGGCCAACAAAAAAAAAAAAAAAAAGGCCAGAAAACGGTGGGACGAAGAAAGGAGAGGCAGGGCGGCCACAGGATGCCACCTACGCCGATGGCAGCTGACCATCGCTTGGTTGTCACCCCTGAGAAGGGGCGGCGGGCTTTGTGTGCTCTGGTTTATGCACCACACCGCTGTTTAGGGCGCCACAAGTGGTTCGCAAAAGGCGTGCGCCGCAAGAAGTTGTTGGACTTGCGCGACTAGATGCTTGAGTGAGGTGATGAGAAACTATGGCCGTCCAAAGTCCCAATAGTGAGATAGTAACTACTCGAGACAAGACAGCACGGTTCTTAGCTGGGAAACAACAGTCTTGATAGAGTTCAAGATCACAAATGGCATAAGGAACTTATACGTTGAATAAGAAAAATAAATAAAAAAAAGTAAACTTCGTCGTTATATCGTTATAGGAAAAATACATAGACCGGACAATACCAATGACTACCAATGTGCAGTCAGACCGTGACCAAATGGAAGTGCAGCAAAAGAGTTTCCCGACCCAATCTGAATAAAATGCAACCCAACCGATGATTCGCGCCTATATCAACCAAAATTTCCCATATGGTGATGAGATGTGCTTCTGATGTCTTTTGTGGTGCGTCTGTGCACCAGGCAGGCAACACCTTGCCGAGCAGGCATTGCATATTACACTCCTTCACTCAGTCCCCAATGAACAAACAATCTGTAACCTAAGACATGAAATTCAAAGATTCCAGCTGCTCCATCATGGCATCTAACCTGGCGGTCAGACGAGCGTATCTCAACTCTGCGAGGACAGCCTGCTTTTCCTCATCAGCAGCATCAACGAGCTCATATCTAGCCAAAGCCTTGTCTGTCTCAATGCCTCCAAAGATGTCGACCTCGACCAGGTCATCCAAATCCGTGTCCAAGGGCTCGGTAGATTCAGATGAGACCGGCGAGTCGTTGTAAAGAGCAAACATTGGGTCGTCGTCAAACTCGTGATCGGCATGAACAGGTGTGGCAGGGGCCTCAACCTTCTCCTCCTCAATCAGCTCGTGGCGAATGATGGGAGAGACCTCGACCTTGTCGTCCTCCGAGTCGAAATGCTGGCCGATAAAGTTGGACTCCTTGCCCGACAAGGCAGTAGTGTCAACAGAGGGCGGCAGAATGATCTCAGGAGTCTCGAGCACGGCGTATACTTGGGGCTGGAAGTTGAAGCCCGAGGTGTCGGTATCGAGTGTTAACATGGAGAAATCCATGTTTTGCTCAGGAATCATGGCCATACCAATTTGCTGACGCTGTTGCTGTGCCGCATACGGGTTCACATCCTTGGGCAACTGGCGGGCCTCCTGCCTTTGCTCAACTTGAGGCGCCGGTGCTGATGTCTGGGGAACAGACGCAGGGTTGGTGCTAAGACGATCTAGGAAGTCGGAGAATGAGGGCGAAGACAGAAGCATGCGCGTAAGGTCTTGCAGGCGCTTGTTCTCCTCCATGAGAGCACGGTTCTGTGTCCTCAGGTCGCCGTTTTCGGTAACCTTGTTGGCAATCTCTGACTCCAGCTGGGTGATATATTCTAAAGAAATCGAGGTTAGCATACCAAGGTAAAGTGATTTCGGGGCATAAAATTTGACAAACTTACCCTTTCTCCTTGACCGGAAGGCACGAGCCGAGACCTTATTTCTCAATTGACGGCGTTCTTTGCTGGTCAACTTCTTGCCCTCCTCGCTGGCCAAAAGCCTCTCGTCTTCATCCATATCCTCTTCCTCCTTCTTGGAGCGAGGATGTTGCAAAACGGGGCTCTGCTCTTGGCTGTCCTGGCCATCGGGCTTTGCCCGCATAGACTGCAAAAGTTGAGAGATTTTCTGCTCAACGAGAGGATCTGAAGGCTGACCAGACTTGGAGCGCTGGTGCTTAGACGGCTGGCTTTGAAACTGTTGCCTCTGGTGCAATATCTGGGCTTCTTGTTGTTGCCTTTGTTGAGACTGGGCCTTGGCGATGGTGGCCTGTTGTTGGTGCATACCAGGCCAAACACGACCGACGTTGCTGGTTGTAGAAGAGAGGACCGAAGGAGATGGGACGCTGCTGGGCTCCTGGCCTCCGATGGCGCTGGGGTTGACGGTTGTTCCGAAAAGGAAACCGTTGTCGGCAGAGGGGTCAAACTCCATTTCCATGTCGGTGTGGAGCGATGGGCTGGTGTTGAAGTCGAATGAGGATTCCGTGCTTCCCATTGCCATCCCAAAGTACTCGTCAATGTTGAACGGGTTGTACCCGCCAGCAACCTGAGCGTTGTTCTCGTTCACGGCCAGTGTGTTTGCCAAAGCCCCGGGAACAATTCCGGTCTGCTGCTTGTACATGTCATAGTCGTGGCTAGGCCCACTAAGGGGCTGGCTGGTCGACATCATCGAGATGGGGGTGGTTGTGGTCGGAGTCGGCCTTGAGAATGGTGCCTTAGTAGTGGCAGCCGGCGAAAGCGACGGTGATTGGTATGACATGCCATCGTTGAAGGCATTCATGTCTATGAAGGTTTCAACAGCGAGTGAGTCCATCATGCCGCCTTGCGAAGAGCTAGGGCTGTGGTTCGAAGGTGCTCTCGACATCCTCCTGCTGCCGTAATCCAATTCCTGTTTGATGGTGCTACTCATCGATTGGCGGCGTGATCGGGAATGGTGGCGAAGACGATTTCGTGTCTTCTTCGTCGGCTTGTTCGATTCAAGTCGGGCCTTGCTTGTTGGGTGAAAGTGGTTGATTGATTGATTGATTGATTGATTGATAGCCGATGAAGACGTGGAGGGTTCGTGTCAAAGTGGAGGAGAAACGACTGAAAGACGTCTCGCGGTGTGCGTATGTGATGCGTAATATGGAAAGAAGGACAGCACTAAGGCAGCTTGGTAGTGCAGGGAGGAAAAGGGTTTTGTCTGGCGAACGGACGGGTGCCTTGGAAAAGTTGCACAGAGCGAGGGGGATGGATCGGTCGGAAGTGGGCCATGGGGGGTGGGCTTGGGCCCCTTGGCCGTTGCGTCCGCTTAGCCCGGTTGAGAAGGGCAATGCAGGCTGACCAAGGGGGTGTGGCTCTTCATGGGTAGAGGGACGCGTCAGCTCTTCTCCTCGGTCGACTACCCAAACCTGAAGACCAGCGACTGGTTCGGACCAATCGACACCTCGGCAAGCGCACAAAGTGGAACTTCCATAGCGGGTAATGTCGCGAGCTTGTTCATCACACTCCACAAGTAGGCGCTAGGATACATTGTCGACTGCAGACACACCCGCGGTTTCTCAGGTATCTCTTTCCCTGTCCAAGCAGATCAATCTCCCATGCTACACTGTACGGACGCAGAGAGAAAGTTGGCAGTCAGTCCAACTTCCAGAAGCCGCCAGTCTCCCCAGACCTCCGGTCTTGGCTTTAAACTACAACTTTCTGACACCTATCGCCTGCGGCCTGAGGATGACGACGACATGTCCCCCTCTGGGCTTAGAACGATGGCTGAAAGAGGTGATGATGACAACCAAAGTCATCCCATCACAACAATAACATGATATTCAGAAATTCTTGGCCATTTAAAAATTGTGTGCGAAGTAAAAGCCATACATGCTTGCGACTAGCAGGCACCATGGCAAATACGAAGGCCCCTTTCCCCGATAATTTTAAGCTTCTCCTCTCCCTTTTTTCCTCTCTGTTTTCTGCCGTACATCGTCAAAGTCTACTTGCCTTGCTCGCCTATGGCATTACAGGGTAGATTATGAGGCCTCCGCTGACTATGCCGATCTTGGCGATATCACCTTACAATACTAACCGTTGTAAGAAACGATCGAATGAAATGAGCAGCGGATTCCCACAACTACGGTACGGTACCTTTGAGTTTTGGAGCCCCGGTGGGCTGTGCCCCTACAGAGAGACAAACAAAAAGAGGTTAGTGCCGCCCGTTGCTCTGGATGAGATGGGCAAATTATTAGCCCGGTAATTATGGACGGGGCCAATTCTTCGGAGGGCTGTGCAATTCACGGTTTGTCACTCTGGTTATTACGGCTGAAAACACGAGATTTGGCCCAACCAAAGTTCTGAGCAGCAAAAAATCGCCATAAATAACATCCAATCCAACTTAAATTTCCCCAAAGGTACAAAACCGAAATAACATCAATCCCCTCGTCACCCGCAGTAATTTACCACGGACCTTTCTGTTTGAGTAGCAGATGCAACCTCAAAGGGCATATTTGTGGTTTCGTTTCAAGCGGACAATTGACATGGAAAATGTGGGTCCGCCAAATCTTGCCGTCGCATATCTGTTTGGTCATGGAGTTCACGACACGACAGGTTTAACAGGCTCTTGGTTGATTGTTGCGAGCCACTGGAATCGGATGAAAATCGTGCACCGCCTCAAACACGGGCTTCTTTACTTTTGGTCGGGCCTGAGAGCTGACGCCCGACCTGCAACACACCGAGCAATATGATCCATCATACATAGACCTAAAGTCAGAGCTGATCTGATAAAAGAAAATAAAGGAAAAAGAAAGAAAGGAAAAAAAGGATGAAATGATTTGATTTGGATTTGGTGTCTAATGTTCGTTCTCCAAGTCCCCTAAATTACCAAAATTATCTATCGAAAGCAGGTACGCTAGGCTAAAGCCGAGTCCGAATGTTACTTGTCTCGTCTTTCTCCGTCCAGTCCACGGGAATAGATCGGGCGAAGCCGCAAGGAGAGAACAAAAATCAATAGAACTAAAATAAAACAGGGGTTCTTTCCAAACTACGCGCGGGCTTCGGTCAGTGAACGAACCCCGTTGTACTGGTAGAAATCTTAGAGTAGTAGGCGCGAACGGGGAAAAAAAAAAAAAATCCCAAGGGTCCACGGCCAATCGGTGGGTCGGTGTTTTGTCGCGTCCGCGTCCGCGGCTTTCCCCCCTGGCACAGGGCTGACTGCACTGCGCTTGCTGCGCTGTCCCGGGCTGGTTGGCTGTGATCACCAAAGCCAAGGCAGATCTGAGTATCTGACTGCCGAAGAATGTGCAAGGTGCAGGCTTTCTGGCTTACAGAAACTTAACCCGGTGAGACTTTTTTTATTTTTATTTTTATTTTTATGAGCAAACCCGTGCTGAGACGCTTGATGCTATTGTGTACGTTGCATGCAGACCTCAGCATTTTCTCGACAGTTATGCAAATACACACAGCAGAGCGGCGTACAGTGTCCCTTGTCAGGGTTTTATTGCTCAACAACGGACGTCCATGACAAAGTACGGAGTATTCTCCTATTACAGTGTTACAAGCTAGGCGACATGGAGTTTACTAGATGGATCCCTAGACAGCTCAATGCGCGCTACGATCGGTCCCGACAAATATCTGGTTCCTACCTTAACTTGCCTAAAACATCTTTTTTTCCCCTATCAGTTTAGCTTTGCGCAAAGTCATGCTTTAATAGATATGTGTTCATAGTCATTTTAGGAGGTTACAGGTATGTTTGCTAGTCACGAATCACTAACCTTCCTTGGCCTTCCAACCGCGGAGATAGGGGTTCTCGAGGCACGATGGCCCAGTCATGATTTGTTCCAGGTGTTACTGGTTTTTGCTGTACATAGTAAACATAACCAACATTTTGAGTATTTCACCTCTTGGCATTTGAGATTTTCTGAGCAATGTTCAAAGCAAAGCTGTCACCGAGAGCCGGGCAAAGCAAAACAAGAGCCTCGGCCGGTCAGCATCAATTGTGAAAGATGTGACCAAAACACAAGATTCTCAGGCTCAGCGCACGCAGAAAAAAGAAGAAAAAACTTGGCAGCAACGCCAATTCCGCATGACAAAATGGGGGGTGTAGCAATTAATCCTCGGCATTCGGAGTTTGAGCAAGCTTGAGCGAAGGCATGGATGTGGCGGCCTGTCAGGTCAGAACATACATAGTGGTTTTTGAACTATGTAGGTTCTTTCTTTGTTTTGGGGGCGGGGCGTTGGTTATGGAGCTTGGCGTCTGGGTTTCGTCCAAAAATCGACAAAACTGAAAGGATAAAAAAAAAAAAAAAAGAGGGCCTATGGAGTCCGCGGTCAATCTCGACTAGAGTTTGGCTGCAATGGCAACAAGAGCCGTCCGTTTGTTTGTGAGAGCTTGGTTTAATTGATTGTCTGGTGCGACAGTACTTGCCATTCGGTCCCACTACAGGTTAACGTAGCAGGTTAGTCTTGACGCAAGGAACAAGCCATTAGCACTACTAGTAGGTTCAGATGCGCACATTTCCGGTTCTATTTTTGTCGCTGGGAGTCCCCATTCGCCGGTCCCAAGTGACATGTCTACGTTATAGTTCAGTCACTTCCTTTCGACATACGATCGACAATTATCGGATTTTTTTTTTTTAATCTTTGTTGCGATGCGTCGACGGGATTGATGTCACCTTGAGATTGGCTGCCATGGAAATTTCGCATTGGCCAAGCTTGGTGGCGGTGCTCAAGATTCTGTAGAGTACAGTATACTTACTATGCATAGTATGTGGCAAATGTATGTGGCGCAATGATGCAGCCCCACTTTTGTCCTGACGATCTTAACCCGCCCTTGCCGCCCTATTGCTACGTCAGAAAAAGCGCAGCGTGCCTGGGACCATAGGGTTAGGGTGGGTTATCGTCAATCAGGAACCAACTCCCTGGGTCACTAGCCCACAGGGCGATTTTAACCCGCTGCAAGTACGGGAGCATCAGCGCATGAGCTTGCTGAAAACTCACGTTGACACTGCTGCCCATGACGGCTTCGGGTCTTGCTCACATAATATGTCAAAGCATTACCCGTGGTCAGCAAAAATCTAACATTATCCCCGTATCCCCCATATTGACTTGCGATACCTCCCAGCAGATCGCTTCCCCAGGCTGCCCGTTCCTCGTCCACCTCCGCAAAGCCCCCCCCCCAGTCCGTCCGTCTGAGGCGTGAGCCTGGCTGCGGGAAGGAGGATAAGTAGACAGACTATCAAAGTGTAGAATTTGCTGTTCCGTGATAAAAGTCATTTCCTATAGGGGATATTCTACAATTTTAAATGAGTTAACTATTGCACCGGGCGGTGACATCCCAATCATCAATCTTAAGACATTTATGAGGGAAACCTGAACAGAGAGTCCAGCATGACGGGGATTTTCGGTGAAGATATCGAGAAGATCCTCGGGTTTACGGTCAATACCAAATGCAAGCCGGCGATTACGAGAACTCTAGAAACTCACCAGTTACTGTCCCAATGGTAAGGCGTAAGTTCGCTTTTCTTGTTTGTTTCCCGAGGGCACGTTCAATTTTATTGGGCAAGTAGGCTAAACTAAAGAGTTGACATTATATAATTGCCCTGTCCACGCTCGATTCTATCTTTTCCCCTCTAAATTCCTTGTTCTAGATATCATTTTCTAGATGGGCTCATCGCGGGGCTCAATCAAGACCTCGTTGACAGCCACATGCTCGGGCTGCCGTAGAGCATACACGATCGAGTTGGCCACGTCCTCAGCGTCGAGAACCTTGGCCCCCGTCGGCTCGCCATACTTCTTGATGGCCTCCTTATCCGTCGACATGCCAAGGAGCTCCGTTGCGGTGTTGCCTGGCTGGACAGATGTTACCCGAAGCCCGGTGCCGGCCGTCTCGACACGAAGGCTTTGAAGCGTGGCCTCGACAAAGAACTTGCTGGCCGAGTAGACTCCAAGGCCAGGGAACACCTTTCTGCCGGCGTCAGACGAAATGGCCACAATGTGCCCCTTGCCGCGAGACAGCATGGACGGCACAGTGGAAGAAAGACAGTGAAGCAATCCCTTGCAGTTGACGTCGACCGTGCGCTCCCACTCATCCGTCTGTACATTAGCCATCATGGTGAAGTACATGACGCCTGCACAGCTGACAAGGATATCGACAGGACCCAGCTCCTCGCTGGCCGTCTTGATGAGCGATTCCACTTGAGCTTTGTCGGTGACGTCCGTTTTGTGAACGATCACCTTGGCGCCGTTCATGGCGATCTTTGCCTTGAGGGCATCCAGAGCTTCTGTTCGTCGAGCTGCAAGAGCCACATGGACACCTTCCTTGCTTAAGGCGGTCGCCACAGCAGCACCAATTCCTGACGACGCTCCCGTGACGACAGCCACCTGGCCAGATAGAGGTCCCTTGGGTCGGGCCCGGAGCGCTACACCATCACGACGAGGGGGATGGGAGAGCCAACCGCGGGCGTACCAATCGCGAGTGTACGTCTCGAATAGTTTGCTGTCTATTTTCGGGCGCTTGACGTCGTAAAGATCCAACACTGACTGCGTCTTCGCGTCGTTGAGGACTGTGACAGCTCGAAGGAACTCGACCTCAGGCATACCGCGACGTAGAATACCCGCTGTGAAGGAATCGTCCCCACTGGTGCCGGGGTTCCCTCTCCGCTCGTTCCAGTTCGCCACCCATTCATCCCAGCCCATCAGGTCAGTCGGGTAACCAAGACCAGCCAGATCTTCAAGAAGTGCTGTGGCCGTCACCGGCTTGGGGTCTCCGATATGGTAGATTTTCTGATCGGTATCAACATGGTTGGACAGAGTGATGATGGCTTGGCTGACAAAGTCCACCGGCGTCATCTCTGCAAGCCAGTTCGGGATATCAGGTGCGTGGCCGAGGTGGATCGACTCAACGAACAAAGCCGTCAGAAGATCATACGTGTTGGTCGATCCCAGAACACTGTGGCCACTAATTGTACCGGGACGGTAGATCTTCACAGGTAAACCTCGCCGTCCGGCCTCAAGGACGAGCTGTTCCGCAACCCATTTTGTATGGCCATAACCATCCAGGAGCTTCTCTGCGACTTCTTCCACATCCAATATTGTATCTTCCGGCCACCCTTCCGATGAAGGTGGAAGCACACCGTTCGTCGAGACATGATGAACAGTTGCGCCGCTTCGGCTCGCCAGTCGGAGGATCTCTTTTGTGCCACCGACATTGGCAGTCCGCATGGCAGCGTAGGGGTACACCAAGTTAACGGTGGCACCAGCGTGGATAATCACGTCGAGGTTAGACGCCAACTCATCAAAGTCTTCTTCAGAAAGCCCGAGGCGCTTTCGGCCCAGGTTTCCGGGCACCACATCAACCCTATCCATAATGGACGGATCCCAAATTCCCAGGTCAAGGAGGTTTTGGCGAATTCTCGCCATACCGCGTGACTCGGTGCCGTGGGAAGGTCGAGCAAAACGGACGAGGCAAAGAATACGAGCCGATGTGTTCTCGATCAACGACTTCAGGAGGAACGCGCCAAGATAGCCTGTAACACCGGTGAGCAGGACAGTCTTAGCTTCGTTCAGCGGGCACATGGTGGTCTTCGTGGGCTTAATGTCATCGGGCAGAACGGAATCGGCCCTGAGGACCGCAGGCAAGTCGGCTTGGATGGCCGCAGTATGGCCATCGCGGGCAGCGCGGACGACTTCCACATGGCCCTCAAGGGTCGGTCGTCCGGCGAGGCGAGCCACCGGCACCGGGAAGCCAAAGGTATCAGAGAGACGGCGCGCCAGGTCAGCCAGAGCCAGAGAGTGACCTCCGAGGTCGAAGAAGTCGTGCTCTGGTGTAATAACATTGGGAGGGAGGTCCAATGAGGCAGCCCAGTTCTGGATGATAGTCTCCACCTTGACTTCCTTATTGCGCTCCTGCTGACGCCCGTTGCCATTTGTCTTGGCCCCTGATGGTCCAGGTAATTTTTTGAGGTCAATTTTTCCTGAAACCTCGTGCGTGGGCAACTCAGTCAGCTCGATCCACAGCGCAGGAATCATGTAGTGGGCGAGGTGCGCAGACAGAGTCTTCCGGGCCATAGGGCTGTATCCTGACTCTTGCACGATAAAGTTGACACGGTCGCCTGGATTCTCCTTGTCTCTCACAAAATAGGAAACAAGCTGGCGCTTCAGCCCCTCGCCATGGGAAACCACTGCGCAGTGCCTGACGGCCAGATGCTTCATAACGACGCTCTCTACTGCTCCGGGCTGAACGCTGTAGCCGCGGACTTTTATCATGCCGCCGACTCGGCCTGTGATTTCCAACAAGCCCGAGGGGAGCATTCTCGCCAGATCACCAGTTCGGTACATGCGAGCACCTGGGGCCAAATCGAAAGCATCGGGAAGGAAGGATTTTGCTGTGGTCTCGGGCAGGTTGAGGTAACCCCGGGCAAGGAGATGGCCACCAAGGAAAAGCTCGCCACTAGCTCCGGGTTCAACCTTCTGGAAGTTTTGGTCGAGAATGTACGTATGCTTGGGATCTATAGGAGGCCCAACAGGACAGACAGAAGCATCATCGGTGAGCATCTCCTTGATGTCGCCACATGCGATTTCGTGCGTTTCGCTGGCGCTGTAGCAGTTCAGCAGCCGGGTGTTGGGAAGTGCGCTGAGGGTGCGGCGTGCCAGATCCGCCATGACAACCTCACCATTCAGCCAGAGTGTGCGCAGGTGGGGAAGGCGGTCTCCAAGCTTCGAGTGCCGAGAGAGGACTGTGGCCAGGAGAGTCGGCGTCATCAGGGTCTCGGTGATTTTCCGAGATGCTAACAAATCAACAAGAGCAACCGGGTCGTAGCTCACATTGTCGGGCACAGCCACGACAGTAGCTCCCCGCAGGAGAGGACGAAGGATCTCCCAGATGAAGAACACATTGCATGCCACGCGGTCTCCCGGGTGAAGATTGCTCAGCTCGAATCTTAAGCTGTAAGAGCGGACCGGGGCCCTGTGCGGGTTGGCAATTCCCTTGGGACGCCCTGTTGTGCCTGAAGTGTAGCACACGAATGCAAGTCGGTCGAGGTCATCGTCAGCAGGCAATGGTTGGTTGGCCTCGCCAGTAGGTTGTGCAGAGTCCTCAGGGGTAGTGTTGGGCTCGTCAAGAACGATAAGTGGAATTTCTGGCTTGATCGAGCCAGCGTGGGCCCGGTGAGTTACCACGACGGTTGGGTTGGCGTCGTCGATAACGTCACAGAGAAGCTGAGGAGGATATGCGAGCTCGAGGACCAGGAATGCACCACCCGCGCGGAGGGCAGCCAGACAGGCGATCACGTAGTCGGCGCTGCGTCCCAGCAGCACGCCGACGAGACTGTCTCGGCCGACGCCCTGCTGCCGCAAGCGGTTGGCAAGGAGACCAGTTTGTCTCTCCAGCTCCGCATATGTCAGCGTTGTGGTCTCGTCCTCCAGAGCTACAGCGTCAGGCGTGGCGGCTGCCTGTTGGCAGAACAGCGCCGCCAGGTCCTTGTTCATGTCTAGGACCGTCATCTCTGCTAGCGGCAGAGTAGCCCAAGGGGAGATTCGGTGTTGTTTTTCCCGTGCGTTGGCGTAGCTAGAATGAGTCTGGACACGGGTGCAGAGACTTGAAGCAGACGTAAGATTGTCACCTGAGCGTGTCGGTGTAAAGGAATAAATAGTAGATAGGTCACTTGGATGTCAGTGACAACGTACCCCTGATGCGATATACTTGGAAGCTGTGGGGGTCACAACTCGCATCCGAAGGTTGCCGCAAAAGTGGAACTTGCTGGTCTGAATACTTAATTCCTAGTATGCCCCGAAAACATAGAGGGGGGCAGCCTTCTTGGCTGTGGATAATAAAATGGAAGCTCTTTCAGCCGCGGACCTGTGGCAGCAAGTCCTGTCGGAGCGAAAACCGGCGAGCTGGATCTAGATGCCAATCAGTGTGCCAGCAGACCGGAAGAGATCGCAGGTTCTTGCGAGTCCAGATGCTTAGGTGACGTAAGGCGGCAAAAGTACCTGCAACCACTCCAAGTCCTTGTCTTGTGTTCTTTCCAGATGTGCGTGGGGGCCTATTGAGCAAGCTACCTACCTTGGGTACAGTAGGCTCAAGGGATAGATCCAAGGGTTTCTTTTTGCATCTGCATCCAGATAGAGAGCGCCACACGACGGTGCAACGTTGAGGACATCACTTGCCAAATCTTAAATAAAGTCAATTTCCACTGACTCCGTTCTGTCCCTAATGTGGGATCTACATTAGGGCCAACACGGATGGGGCGACCGACTGGCGGGGAGCCGGGGTGAGGGTCGCTATCTTTGTCGCGTACCTAGGTTCCAATGTACTAAACTGAAGTAGTCCTAGTACATCATCCAATAGATAGATCCAGAGCCTCAACGTTTAACGGTCAACACCTAACCGCCCATAATGTACCAAAATGTAACCACTGGATAATAGGGAAAGTACGACGAAACCCTGTGGAGAGTCCCGCCGAGGACCGGAAGCTGGAGGACAGAGGGGGCAAGGGTGGGGAAGGAGGGGCAGAAAGGACCGATGGGTGCGCTACGAAGCACAAATGGAAGCCAGAAGAAACTCAGGACATTGCACCTGATTCCACAGCGACAGGCTTGATGGCTCAAATTGGGTAGTAGAGGGCACCGGGGGAAGATTAGATGATACCCTAGGTACCTAGGTACGAAGTATGTATCCTAACGAATGGACCTGAATGTACTTCGTAATTCTTACTTAGAATGCAATGGATTGGCTCCGGATAGATCCGCAACGCTGATTGTAAGTCAGTAACTAGGTACCTTACACCAGGTAGTCTTACGTAAAGCGATATGGGGACCGAGTAGATCTCGATGCATGGCCCATCGCATCAGTACGAGATGGGATGTGAGTCGGGGAATGATTAGAGCATGTGAAAGGAATCAATTTCAAGGTGTAGATAACAATCAAGGTTCCATGACTTGGCCATAAGGAGCAGGCTCCTTTCTTCATGGGAGTTGACTTGTTTGTAATGGGCCTGATTTAATATCTCGCATGCCCAGCAAGCATATTATTCATATTTTATTCATATTTACCCAACCTTCACGAAAAAAGCTGTTTTTTGCCGACATTACCACGAGATGCCTACTTGCATACTTTAAATTTTTTCTTTTTTTTTCCTTTCCCTTTTTTTCTGTTCAACATGGACCGAGGTGGATTGTTCATGATAATAAGCTCCTATGCTATCGATACATGCCCGTCAAACATCATCACACGGTCAACATCAACGATAGGCCTTGAGA
>JAVHJQ010001081.1:0-31117 GCA_031306095.1 Pyricularia sp. CD86 | reverse complement strand
CTCCCGCAGTCGGTGCCTTCCAAAAATAAAAAAAAATAAAAAACGATCGTGTGGCCGGCCAGTCACGCAAGATTTTGCTTTTTCTTTTGTTTTTGATATCCTTCTTGTAGCCTCTTTTCCACGCCTGTTGAAATTGTTTCGCTCCTTTACTCCTTTGAAACGCTCAAAAACCAGGCAAAAAGAAAAATCCAAATGAATCAATGTTGTCGCTGGTGGTACTCAAAAAATGACGTTGAAACGCTCCCGAACAAAAACACACTATCTCACATGCCATAGGAAAACGTTATCCAAAAACATAAAAATATACCATCCCCATTGAAATCATAGGCTTAGCGATATCTCTTGAGTAGAATGTTCTCAGAACCCTCAAACTGAGTCGAGTGCAAGACCCTCCTCACGACGCTGCCCACCTCTGGCAGACCGTCGATGGGCCGCACGTCGTGACCACAGTGTCCCAGCCCGATGGAGGCCAGCGTCGCCAGGACGTGCGGGCGGCTAGCGGGCAGGTGATCCGTCAGCCAGTCCAGCACGCGTAGCTGACTCGAGAAGCGCACGTCGGCGGGCAGTAGCATGGGCGGCTTCGCCGACTTGGCCGACTGCGGCGGGGTGGGCAGGTTGTTGGTGATGCCTGGACTGCCGGACTTGATGTTGTGTTTCGACTCGACCGGGCTCGACAATGGTGGCGTCTTGAGCTCGCCATTTGGTGACGACAACACAGGCAGAGGACGGTTGAAAGACTTGATCTCCTTTTCCTTTGCCAGGGTGTCCCCGGCTTTCCTCATCTCCTCTTCTTTCTCCTTCTGCTGCCTGAGCCTCTCCATCTCAGCAGAGTCTGATGCGTATTTTTGCGCAGCCAAACAAAAGTCTGGTACCGGTTGTGGCTTCTCGTGGCTATGCGAGACTTTGATGGGCGCGATGGCGATTCTTGCTGCGTTGAAGTTCCACTGCATTTCCGGATCTGGTGCAACTGTTACCTGGAGGACGTCTGCATGTGAGTCGGGAACCGTGTCGCACAAGTTCTTCAGCCGAGACGTGCAACAGGTGCAGGTGGTGCTGAAGGGCGTGTTATAAAAGTTGATGTTGTCGTGGCCGATGCTTGCTCCAGCCAGGTATTTCGTCAGGCGGCCAGTCCATATAAGCACAGTCGTGTACAAAGATACTTCCTGCATCAAGATGAATGTCTCCTCTGTTGGCTCCAAAAACGGGGGAGGAGATGGAGGCAACAAAACTGAGTAGTCGTAGACGTCTGGACCCGAATATCCTTCGAAGCCGGGACGGTATTCGTCATGGGCTGCCCGGTTGAAAGCCCATTCCATAACTTTGTGCGCCGTAGGATGCGATTCGGTCCAATTTTGGAGCCAGTTTGCCAAGTTGAGTTTTAGGTCATGGACCTTGCCCTGCAATCGTGGAACCTCGTTGGGGTCCTCGGCATACACCGGTGAGAAATTGCTGTTCTGCCACATTATACGAGCGCCCATAACACCAAGGACTCCGGAGATTAGCTCAGGGACGTCTGCCATGATGTCAAGTAGCCTACTAGACCAGGTCTTCAGGTGCGGCGCCTTCTCCCATGGTATGGTCTTCCATTTCTCCTGGGAAAGAAACGTTGGAGTGCGCCGGACAATTGAATTGGAAATCTGATAAAAAAAAAAGCGGATTGTTAGTTTTGGTCAAGCTAAGGTACGGTTGGCGTGGCGTATCTTATCTTACCATGGTCAAGCGGCAAGAATCAAAGACAGGTAGCAAGCTGGCCGACTGGAAATACTCTGGTCCGCAGTACTCCAAAATGCGCGAAAGTCCACGGTGATGTGTGAACCGTAAATCGTTTTCTACCGTGATCTAGTCGAGTAGAACAGTTGTTAGTTGCGCATCTTTTATGTATCGCGAACAGGACTGAGGCCCTCGGATTGCCCTATGCTTGATTAGTACGCACCAAATATGAGCCCATGATGGCAATAGGCTTGATCAATGCCGCGAGCTCGTCTTTGCTCTGTGACGACATCTTCTTGCGTAGTTTCCCAAGGGCGGTTCCGTACAGACGTGCCCCTTTCGACTGCAGACTACCGATGTGCTGGTCTTTGCCCATGACACCGTAGGCCAAGGCCCGCAGGCTATCGTGTCCCATACCCTCGAGGAGAGTATCTCGTACCCTCGAGTCCTGCAACATAATACTGTGCATGTTGATCCAGCCATATGAATGGAAAAAGTAAGAAAAGGTTATCTCATCAACAAAGCCCTCCAGAGACAGTTCCGGAGGTGGGCTGGACCTCGCTGTGCCCGAGTTGGATCCTCCATCGGAGCTGGTATCGTTGCCACTGCTACGAGAACGGCTGGCAGAAGATGCACTTTTAGGTGAAGGAGACTGTGTGCGACGTGCAGCAGCCTTGTTGGCGCGAACAAGCTGCTGTTGTTGCTGTGGTTGTTGCTTCTGCTGTTGCTGCTGCTGCTGCTGCTGTTGTTGTCGCTTGCCCTTAGGGCAATACAAGGGAGCCTCGCCTGGTTTGGCTTCTGGAAATGATGATACTGTCTGGATCGTGCTGAATTTTACGGTACCAGTCTGGGCGTCGGCTACAAAAGAATGACTTTGCATCCGCAAAACTGTCTCATATCCCTTGCACTCAAAGCCAGCCTTGATGCATCGCTCGCATGCTGGACGTGCGCGATCGCACTTCACGCGACGCATGCGACACGTGTGGCAGTTGCCACTGGTTGGTGCGCGACCCATGATGAAAATGCCGCCTTTTGATGGATATCTCTCTGACTATGGCGGAAGAGATACTTTTGTCCTCCTGGTTTACCTGGTTGTTGATGTTTTCTCCGCGCTGGATAATGAGAATGCACACAGTACTGCAGTAGCTCGGGTTGTTGGAGTTTTCCCCTAACTGAACTGAGGTAGCTCCCGAGGCCTGGTAGGTGGAGCTTCCCTTTCGATCGTACCAGCCGATAACTGAAAATGTGCGGGCTTCTTCTTTCGACTCAAAACGCCACTGCTGCTTGGTCTGGCCAAACTTAGTGCTTGGCTCGCAGAATACGTAAACTAGGCTGAGAGTAACGCGTTTCTTTTTGGTAGTCTTGTGGTTGAGACGATGGAGGGCTGGGTTTGGGGAGAACAGAATCGTTCTTTTGGTACCGGGGAAGTAGGTGTGCATGCAAGAGTGGAGGTCAGGTCAAGGGCGGGCGGGCAGCTTCAATTGGACTTGACGGATTCCGGGCGGGTCGTCGCGCCTGGAACACACCGGATGGAATAGGCCGAAGGGAACCCCACAAGGAGGATTTATTTTGTCGTCGGGGCTTGTCACACGGGTGGTCCAAAGAAACGGGGATGGTGGAAACAACAACTGTTTTAATCGACGAGATTTTGCCAAGCCTTTTTCTTTAGTGCGTTGGAAAAGACTGTCTGCAATTGCAAGCGTGGGAAGGGAACCACAGTGTTTGTGGTAGGGTACCTACAGTAGTACCTACGTATCCGCAATAAGGAGGGAGGGGCGGGGGGCAAGGTGAGACTCGAAACCTTCGAGAGGAACAAGGGTCCGGCACTCCGGCTTCTCCGACCTTATTCCCTGTTTGGTAGACAGCCAGTTAATTTTTTTTTTCCATCGGCATGCGGGGGATGTGATGACATGGTGTAAGGTAATTATTTATTTAGGTTGGTGTTGTGTGCAGTCCTACCTCGCCGGTAATTAGTTGTCAGGTCAAGGTGGTATTTGAGGTAAGACAGAGTCGGGTTGTACGAAGTACTTCGTACAAAGTGAACATTTGGTAGGTAAGGCAAGGTACCTCTGCCCTGGCCAAGGGCAAACCTCGGTAACGGCTCGCTAAGGATTGCCCTTGCCACCCTACTACTCCGTGCCTACAATGCTACATTAACGTCAGTCCTTCGCTTGCAATGCTTCGTAATGGAATCCATGGCATGCTCGTCTAGGCTTTGGTACAAATCTCTAGCTGGCCAAATGAATTGTTTGTTTCTATCTGGGATGATTCGATCCTCGTGACTTATTGTCGGGACTTTTCGTATATTTCCTTTGAGCCTTACCAAAGAACGTATGCATGTGCGTCTTGTCAGCAGTGGGGCCGACTTGACCAAGACGACCTTTGTCCAATCCTATTTCACCCGCCGATGGAATGAAGGTCTCCCCATACTGTAACTTTGCAGGCACATGTGTGTTCAGCCTTGGCAGTTAACCGATCATCCTGGGATTGGGGTCCTTTCCCCGGACTGAATCGTATTTACTGTCTATCGAGATAGCACTGTAGTATTGTAAAATACCGTGCTCACGTCTGATTATAATCCGGGTTGATTGATCGCCACCTTCCGGAGATCAGCTCATCTTTATGGATTGAACTGGAGTTTTGAATTGGCCCGGGTTTGCTACTATGATAGTACTGCACAAATTAATGTATTTTTGCTGACGGACCTGGTACCCTTGTTTCCACACAACCAGAGTACCGGGCTGCTTCAGCGTGAGCATTTGAGTTGATTGATGTAAGACTCAATTTCTCAGTTTGGCAAGAAATTCGGCCGCGGGGCAGAGAGTTTTCAAATGCGAACTACTACTGTACAGTTAGTCAAAAGCTCCAGTCAATGACAGGTGTGTCGGTAGCATAGATATTATCCTGACCACATTCCCTAATGTCGCGAGTATATGAATTCGATTGCTCAAACTGCACTCGCATGCCAAGGAAGCGCTTGCTGACAGATCTTCAAGTCATGCAGCGTATCACACAAAACAGTCACTGGGATCTGCATCCCTTCCAGCTAGCGTACAGTACAGAAAATTAACCCAGATAACCCAGCAAGAGGGATCGCGATACTCTGTATGCTGTGGGAGGAGGAAAAACAAAGATATTCGCCCAGCCGCATCGCCCCGCACAACATCCCTCACCATATCACCGATTGACGCTTCTGAACGCTACGATATACTGTGATAGGGATCATCTACCTACCACCCAGAAGACCCTTTGACATCTTGCACACTGACAACCTGAACTTTCCACGCACTAAATTAGGATGCAGATGCTGTCGGAGACGGTCCTTTTGTTTGACAGGGGCGCCGCGCCATCGCTAACAGGTTCCGGCTTGCTGGGCAGGAGCGGCCATCGGTAGACCGCGTCCAAGTGCCTAATTAGTGGATCAAGTGGGGGGCACAAAAGACTTCTGGAACCAGTCCTGTGAACGACTCCACTCCCACAAAGACGGGATTGATGTCGTACATATTGTTGACTGCCCTTCGTTCGCGACCTACCTTCTTCCCAACCAGTTGCACATGAAATGCAATAGCGAGCGGATGTCGCTCATGGCTGCTATCGCCTCTACAAGCGCTGCCGCCAGAGGTAAAATGGTATCAAAGTCCAAGCCTGGCAGCCAAAAAGAGCTTTGGTTGAAAATTTCCTTGTAGAGGCTACATCTACACGGCATTGCCATGAAAGGTCCGGGATCAACGGGCAAGCCGGCTACCGAAGACCATCCGCCGAGTTTTATGACGGCGGTGCCTTTCTTAGTTGTTCTTGACATGCGCCAAGCCAGGGATTCAACGCCGCTCATTCGCGGGCCACTCCGTTTGCTGGGCAGACACGTTCTTGTTCAACCAGATCGGGGGTCCCGAACATGTTATCGGAGGCTAATGCCCGTCCGCTTCTGAAAAAGTCGACCAACGGCCTCGAAAGCCGCTGCCCCTAGCGTGACTAAACAGTCTGCATCTTTTCTTGGACTTCAGAAGCAAATCAACGCTTAGAGTTTGCAAGATGCTCGTTGTGGATCATTGAACCTAACCGATTGTCATTCTCACATAAACAGTTGTCAAACTTTACCATATAGAAATTGATGTTTGACAGATGCCAAGACTAACCAAAATTAGGGGCTCAAAATTACTCATAAGGAGCGAGAGACCCTCCATATTTTTACAGTCAAACTGAGGGCTCACTTCTCCTATAAATTTGGTTTACACGTGCACATGCATCTCGAATGGTTACTTACAATCACACTGCCAGCAATCTTGATTGAAACCAAAAATACATATACATCAAGCGCAGCAAGAATTCACTCCCTTTCAGTCATTTCGAGGGTTATGACAATATACAAACCATGATACGAGGCAAGCAACACCGCCGTCGCTCGGCCACACCTTATCCAGGTCGCAATCGAAGCCAAAACGGAACAAACGGCGCCCTGAATGCGATGCAATTGATAAGACACTTGGTGGAACATGCACCTGAACGTTTCGGAAAGGAACGCGGTTCCAGTTGCTACTTTCGGAGAGAAGAAGCAGAATGCAGAGGACGGACTCGTCCTATGAACCATGAACAAGACTCATCAGTTCGGTGCGACGGAAACGGTTCCAATCGGCCTCTTGTCAAAGATAGCACAGATATCCTCGATCGTTTCCTCTCCAGGCTGGCGCGGCTTACCCGCGTCGGTTGCGAGACGCGAGGCCGGGCAAGGTCACCACTACGACGACGTTGCCATGACGGTTCTCGCCAACACCAGCATGGATCTGTCAACAATCGCCAGTATCGCAGCCCTACTCCCAGCCCAGCCTCAAGCAGGATGATGAGCTCGATCCGCGGCGGATGTGTTGATTGCCAGGTGGGTTCTTATTCGCCGAATGCTCTCCAACCACAACGAAGACGAAGGCAGCCGGAAAATGAAAGCCCAAGGCTCAGGCAGGGTGCAGATGACATTCAGATATACAGGGAACTGCAAAGAGCCTTTGGGCAGTTGAATATCGAGATTGGGCAGGCCCGAACAACTATGAAGCCGGATGACATGAGGAGACTTCAGTTGAGAATCGACGCCATGATGGATCAACTTACGAGCAGAGGAGCTGCAGAAAGTCGGCCAACGATACGAAGAATGGCCGGTGAGTTGGCTGATAGTGGTTCAGGAGGAGACCAGGAGAGCAGAACCAAGTCGATTCAATGGGCGGATCGCGCCACTTGACTGGATTCATCTAAACACACGATAGACGACGCAGGTTCGATCACAAGATAGAAGTCGAAACTGCAGGAACTGACATGGCTACTGGAAACTTATCAGATACAGATTTTCACCCGTTAATTAGCTTGAAACTTAGACAAACCTCTCTCCCCGGTGACGGACCATAGAAATTAACAACGAATTACGTCTTGAAGAGTAACCCCCATTGCGCTCTTGTCAAGCAGGTATAACAAGCCCTTCCCATTTGCGGATACATGTTGTACATGATCGGTGTAAGGATGTTTACAGAGACCTCGTCTCACACGAAAAGCTCCACCTCGAAAACAATGTGACCGCTGGCCACTGGTTATATGCAAAGCCACTACATATCTTTCCTCCATCATCCAACTTGAAATTTTGTTGTGTCGTCGTTATCGTGTTCAGGAAGCGGCCGGAGCATCGGCGGGAGGATCTTCTTTGGCAGGTTCCGGATCGGCTCCAGCATCAGAAGGTGCAGGTTTTGGATCTGGAGCTGGCTCGGTAGTTGACGGTGCTTTTTCAGCTTCATCGGGCGGACCGGGCTTGTCTTCAGGCTTGGGTTCGGGTTCAGGAGATGGTGCGCGCGACGGCGGTTTCTCAGGTTCGGGGGATGGTGCGCGTGACGCCGGCTTCTCAGGCTCAGGCGAAGGTGCCCGTGATGGCGCCTTTTCGGCCTCGGGCGAAGGTGCACGCGACGGCGGCTTTTCCGACTCAGGCGAGGGCGCTCGCGATGGTTGGGGCGAAGGCCGAGGCGAAGGCTCAGGAACGGGCACCGGCGCAGGCACCGGCATCTGTGTCCTCGCGCTCCTGGCACTCCTCTGACTCCTCCGACTCCTCTGGCTCCTGTGACTCCTGTGACCGGACGACTTTGAGCTCCTGGTGCTTTTCGCCAAACTCTTTGTGCTCTTTGCCGAACTCTTGGAGCTCTTTGAGCTACGCACATTGCTAACCCTTCGCTGCAGCGGGGGCGGCTGCTCGGGCTGCGTGGCCGCAAAGGAGAGCCAGTGGCGGTACGTCCACATGAACCAGCCTATCCCGGCGAGGAAGACAAAGAGAGCCGAGCCGACGATGATGCCCACCAGCATGTTTATGGGGAGCGGCTTCATGGCTCGGCGTGCGAGCACGGCCGCCAGCGGCTCGTCTACCCCGGCGGTTCCTCCCCTGGCGATTCCGGCGGAGCGGAGGTCATTTTGATATGGAAGATACATGAGAACGACAAAAAAAGGGGGGAGAAGGGTATAAAGCCCCCCCCGGGAATTTGGTAAGTTGATTGGGACGACGTGAGTGGTTTTGCTGGGAACTAACTATTAGGAAGGATTAAACACCCTATGTGTTGCTCATTGACTAGGGGTCGGAAGAGGCCTGGAGGCCATCTCAGTGACAACGGAAATTCATTTTCAAAACAAAACAAAACAGGAGAACCTTTCAGTCAGAGAGAGAAAACTTGCGTAGAAGTTGTGAGAGATGTTGTGCCTGTCAGTCAGTAATATGGTGTCGGGTACAAAAGTCTGGCAACTTCACGATCTCGGGAAATTAGAAGCAACTCAAGACATCAGCGCACGGTTTTAATAGCTTCGTTGTCAAGAGGCACCCTAGCCCCAGCTTTTTCAGTAGAAAAATGGGGTGACGGGGGGTGGGACATAAGGGTCGAAAACGGATTGATGGACAGGAAAGATAATGTAAAGCAGGTAGGTTGGGTGATGAAGTATGCCAACTGGCCAATGCGGAGACGAGGGGGACGTCACGCGGGATACGGAGGAATACGATGGAACTTTTTTTTTTTTTTACTAATCGATCGATATCTTTCAACACGCGGGGTTGGAGAAGACAAAGAATAAACCCACGAGAAGCGCTCGTTGTTCCATGTCTTTGATTCTGCCGGTTGTATGGGAAAATATCGAGGCGAGCAGCAACCGATTGGAGGTTGACGCTGGTGCTTGCTGATACGACTTTGTTCTCATTCATATCTCTCTTGGGCGAATACGTTAGGTAGGTACATAGAGTTCGTCTTTGTGGCTATCAGTATACATGGTGTGTCTACTATCTATCTTACCTACCTTCTGTATGTGGCTCGATCTGGCAACCTGAACTGTAAAGGGATGAATGGATAAGGCATCGATGGTCGTTTGGGGAGGTTGGGCCGCTGGGTTTTTGGCATGCGTGGTTCATGCATGTTTCTGCAGGCGTGGCAGTACCACCCAGCCAAAAAGCCCAGATCGGCCGGTCGAACGGCTCCAACCACCCGGCTGGCTAAAGCAGGGCTTGCATGTGGGGAGACGTTTTCTGGCCAATGGATAAAAACCACCGGGAGGCTTCTTTATAGAAAAGGTGTGTGATCGCTGACATTGCTCGAGGAGCAAAGATGTTGATTCCGCGGGATGTTTTTACCCTACCCCTTCTCCTAGCCCTTTTTCGAAGGCGACTGTGAGAATTGGGTTTCTGTGTGTGTTTTTTACGCATCAATTCCCAGCTGGCACTTTAAAAAAATTGTCTCATTTCAGAACGTCATACGATTACTTCTACATATAAAAAAGCTGTCGATTTTGCTTTTGTAGAAGCTAAGGTTTATTGCATGCGGGAACGTGCATGAGCTGCGGTCCAATCACAATTGAGTCATAGATACGCCTCCAGCACCCGGAGGCAACAACAAGCAAACATCTTTCGTAGTATAGGGGTTAGTATGCAAGCTTGTCACGCTTGAGACCCGGGTTCGAATCCCGGCGAGAGAGACCCATCCATCTACGGTATCCTCAGGGTGTCCAGATCATTTTTTGCTTTCGTTCACTTTTTTTTATTTTCTTTTGGCTGTTCCCCCCCTTTTCTCCTATTATTTCATATCCTTCTTTTGTTTGCTACCCCGTTTACTCACTGACTTACTTTAACTGTTTGGTTTGAACATTCGTCATAAACATGTTCGCTTACTACGACGGCACTTCCAACGTCCATGTTGTGATGTGGGGTCCACCAAATTTGCCCAAACAGTCTATGGCAACCTCTTTCTGTTCCTGACCCCCAATCAATTCATCAAAGATCACGAGTGCCGCAAGTGCAGTTGCATGCAGCCTTTGCTTTTATCGCCTTGCATACCTACCTACTGATCATTGATATTTGGCACCATTGGAGCTGCAATTGCGACTCTCCGTCTGGTCTGTTATGTTGACCGCCATCCTGGATGACCAGCAAGAATCAATTGAAACTTAGCTAAATACACGTGGGGAAGTTTAATTTCGCGGTCAATAAGACGAGATATCCTGTCGCTTTGGCTTGGTATCAAATCCAACCCCGAATCTGCCTTCGCCAATTCCTGCTAAAACTGACATCGCCTAGACAGACTCAGAAATGAATGGACGCAGATGCAGCGCACGAGTTGGTTGTTTTGATCCTTCAAACCCGTCAGTACCGGGGGCTTATTTCGACCAAACAATACACAATCTTGGAGCCGGAGGATGACCAGGTCAGACGGGGCCTCGGTCTGGGGCTCTTGATAGTCTCGCTGGATCGATTCACGGCAGTTGGGGGCCTTGCTGCTTGATTCCTCCAACACATGGCGGCGCAGCCCAGCCGAAAGAGGATTTAGACCCCAATCAACCAAGCTGAAAATCCTTTTGCAATAGCCAATCACCTCGTCTTCCTGGCAGTAAAGTTTGCCTGTTTGGGCTGTATTTTTCTATTAGGATGCAATCCCTCTACAAAGCATCCATACTAACCAGCATTCGGCTCACCAAACATTTTGAGTAAATGCCATTTGTAGAGCAGGAATCGGCCTGCAAAAGTGACTGAATAAAAGCTTCACGATGTTCTGCTACAGTAAGTAGGTTTCTGAGCTCAAACCTGTATCCTATATCTCAGGCACACTTTCAACAGCATCATACAGATCGAACTTATAATACACTAATTATTATAATATCCCATAATGTTTGTCAACAACTTTATCCAAACCATGACCACCACGGCTGCTCTATCAGGCCTGGCACTAGCGGTCGAAAACTTCAAACCAACAATTAAGCCTATGGCCTTTGACATGTATGGAATGGACAAAGATCTCAGGCTTCACATGCCACCCATGTCAATCTCGGACATTAAGGTTGAGTCCTGGATCCCGGGGAAGATCCCTTACGCCTGTTTCAACGGGGCGGGCCTCGAAGGCACTTTTGCAATGACGACAATCAACCCATGGGAGTTTCACGTTTTCAATGTCACCTTCAAGGACTGTGATAGATCCTGGGTCGTCTGCCGTCACTACAATGCCGGCGCTACCGAGTTGGAAGTAGTCAAGGTAAGCAAGAAACGTAACATTCTTTTTTGTACTAACCATCTCCACTTCTCCTCCCACCACCAACGCAATGCGTGTAAATACAAACAAACCTCCCCGAGTCAGACCCCAGCTCACCAAGTCCACGCAAACAAAAAAAAACTCGCGACCAACAGGGAATAAGCGCCATGCCGGTCGTATCCGAGAAGCCGTCTCCGTCTTCACCGCAGTCCCGCTCAACATGCCCGGCGGCGTAGCGGCGTGGGTCCACGACGGCGACACCATGGTGGTGCAGGACCCGATCTACTGGTCGTCGCCGTACCTGCTCATGCACGAGGCCACGCACGCCCTGGACTGGACCACGCTGAGCCCGGCGCCCTTTAACCGCTTCTGGAGCTACGGGGACGAATGGCGAGCCGCCATAGACAGCGACGGCGTCGTGCCCAGCGTCTACGCCGCCAACGCGGCCGGGCCGGAGCAGTTCAACCTCAGAGAGGACTTTGCCGAGGTCGGCGGCATCGCGCTCTACGACCTCAACGTCCCCGGCGGCATCGAGGGGTTCCACAAAAATGCCTCGGCTATTTCGGCGCAGCTGGCTCTGTACAAGAAGGTTGTCGGCGAGGCGCGCATCGTCAAGGGTGGAAGGTGCTCGGCTGCAAAGGCGGAGGTTAGGAGGATTGTGGATATTGCTGGGTTCAAGGATGAGGATGTCGTTGGTGAGGCCGATGCGTCCAGGATGGCTGCTCATGATTTGACGGTTCCCCCTGTCGAGCCTCTCTCGAGTCAGCTTCGTTAAAAGGGGGCGGCGACACCGATGTTGCACTATAAGATACCGCTTTTTTTTTCCCCCCCTCTCTTTTGGTCGCGGTTTGATTTACAGTGTAGCGCGGCGATAGAAACTAGACTAGCATGAATGCAGCATAGTGGGAGGTTTAATTCAAGCTTAGCAAATCATATATTATATAAAAAGCCACTGATTACTTTATTCTTTCTCTTTCTTAATTAAGAACCACATCACCAACGACAGGCCTGTGGTCGCTCACACGCATGCCATCAACGGTCTGGTCCCAAATCTCGTACTTGAGGACCTTGTAAGGGTATCCCGAGGCAGCACCCAGCCAGATAAAGTCGATCCTGCTCTCGCCAGCGCCCTCACGGAAGGTGGTGTAGGTGGTGGTGTAGGGACCGGCGTGCTGGTCCGCGGTGGCGAGGTCGTACAGCTCGCCCTTCATGTAGCCAGTGTCGGACAGGGTCTTGAAGGCGTCGGCGTAAGGGGCCGAGTTGAAGTCGCCGGTCAGCGAGACGCCCAGGGGCCCGTAGGCAGCACGGGCCTGGGAGATGCGGGTGAGGACGACCTTGACGCCCTCGCTCCGGGCCTGGGCGCTCACGTTGTCGAGGTGAGTGTTTGAGTGGATGAACTTTTGGCCCGTGGCGATGTGCTCAAACACGGCCGTGGTCACGATGCGCCTGCTGCCGGCGCCCCAGCCGTACGAGACCGAGTCCGGCGTGGGCGACAGCCACTTGGTCTCGGACGCGACCACCCTGAGCTGGCTGGTCTGGTAGAAGATGGGGCTGTACTCGCCCGCCTTCTTGCCGTCGTCGCGCCCGACGCCGATGTGGGCCCACCCGTCGCCCAGGTTGTTTTGGATGTCGCTGAGCTGGTTGTCGAGGACCTCCTGCATGCCGATGACCAGGGGCGTGCCGTTGGGGGTTGCGTTGATGATCTGGTTCAGCTTCTCGTAGAACTTGTACTGGCGGCAGCGGGACTTGGAGGCCCAGCAAAAGATGTCGAACCACGGCTTCTCGCCATCCTCGAGAGAACTGGTAGCGTAGCGTATGTTCCACGAAACAATGCGCATGGGGAGGGATGCCACGGCGGCCTCGGCGGCCATCAGGCCAAACAACAATGACTTGAGCTGCATAGTGAACGGTGGTGGCGTGGAAAAAAGGGGTGACAGTGGGTGTGACGTGAATGAATAATAATAATAAAGAAATACTGCCTTTAAATTAAAAGTATCTGTGTAAGTGAGAGACGTATTCACACAGATGGCAGCCGGCAGGGGGAAAAAAAGAAAGAGTGACGAAGAGAGGTCGGAATGGCCTGACTGGAAGAAGAGCATATTCTCTTGCCAAGTATGCCCGGGGAATGGCGACTTATATACAAACAATGAACGTGTTTTCCTATCTCGTCGATTTATTGATTTCTCCAGTTCGGATGTTTCCTCATTCATCCTGTCCGCGTTGATGGGGTTGCATCGATGCGGATCAAACCCCTGGTTGCATTGATATATCGTCGCCTGTGGTCTCGGCATGAATGACAAAAGCCTCCAAGCCCCCCTTGGTTTTTACCAGGCTCCATTCATCCCTGACACGTGGGGACAGGAAAACAAAGTCGGTAATATACGGTAGGTAGTGCCCGTCGATCTTAGATGGAGAAAAGCCCCAGAAAAACCAAAGAGCATTCAACTGTGTTGATAGGACTTATTGACAAAATCATATCTTCTCTTGTGTTTTCGCTGTTGTGTCCGCAGGCCAAATTTGGACCCGCATCCGCTTAGATACCTGACCTTAGGTACCTACCTCACCACCACATGCCGAGACCCATGTAACAGTTTGCAGGTGACGCGATCCATTGAAACCGTGTGTTATAATCTGGGGAGAAATTAAATTCAGTAAAAGTGATCGTCAGGCAGCATTAGTGAAATGAGTAGGGTCAAAATCCAGGTTTAAACAAGTCATGTGATATTGACAGTAGTGAATAAGGTTGACTCACTCACCAGGAGTTGCGAGTATAACCCGCAATACAAAAGCCCATATTCAGTCTTCATCTGAAAGAGCGAAATGATAACTAGATACTCTCCCATCCCAAGCAAATAAGGGACTCACATTCAGTAGCAGTTCGACCTTGCGCAGTCAAACCATCGGATCGCCACCATGTCTGTGGATACCTACTCCAAAAAGGCCTATTACGGTACCGAGAGGCTCCTCACTCTCGGGGCGATTGCAACGTTTATTGACACGGACAGGCCGTACCCGGTCTCAACAGCCCACGTCCGCTACGAGGATGCAACAAGGACTGACTATCGTCCCTTTGCCAAGGCCGCCCTCGAGCGAAGCCAGGTGTATACAAGTCAGATCACCCATACGAGACCTACCCAAGGTTATGATTTCATCCCTCAGTGTTGCAGCGAGAAATCCATGCGACAGGATCGCTCGACCAATCATGTTTATAGCGTCTCTGCAATCATCAAACTGGATGATATAAAGTTGGGACCCCCTATCTACCAGTCACGCAGGAAGGATGTCAGAATCGTTGTTGCCGACCGTCGACGGTACGTTGGTTCCAATAGGAACTCCAGAATTGGTGGGGAGAATCGCGCTATGGTTCTTCCACAACATATGTGGCTCTGAGTTATGCATGGCTGGGTACGATTTGCGGGAACTTTGTGTAGCTTGCTTGATGGACGCAGACGAACTTTTGAGCTGTACTCGACAAGTCGAGCATTTGGGTTGGGAGAAAGATGAAACTGTGGAGCCACGATCTTCGCCAGGCGAGCTTCACGAGTAACTCACATTGCCACTGGTGGTAATCTTTTAGCTGAATGGAATTGGAGCCGGAAATTTAAGATTAAACCCTAAGCAATTCAAAAGAACTCATCATACCTTATTCATGGAGTTTTGTCCTCGGCGGGGTCCTCCAGGGTTCAGGGTCTTTTCAACTCCACCATTCGGCTAATTGGTACCTGACCAGCCTCAGTGCCCGCCAGTTCAGGGGGGAAGTAGTCTGAAGGATTGGATGAACAAAGCAAGGGAATGGAACCTGAGAACGGATGGGAAGGGGGAAATCGAACAGGAATGAATGCTGCTTTAAATAAAACTCTGTCGCAACTTGAACTGAACACCCCTTGCTGCACATCCTCCTTTTTTGTTCTTCTTCTGGAAGGAATTCTTGTCGACATTGACAACTCGCCAACAGTCTTCGATGGATCCAAACCCTTGGTTAGACATGGTACCACGTAGTGATCGAGAATCGGCAAGATTCAAGCCCTGGTAGCATCCAAGCAATCCACATTCTGTCAAAATCACCTGCTGAGCGACAACTTTGTTTGTTCGCCGTTGAAATGCAGTCAAAGACTACCTTAGGTAGGGGCTTTTACAGCATCAAAGCACCTATAGGGCTGATCCCATTGGATGGGCGCCCACCACAAACGTGATCGCCCCCGCCCTCTAGCTGCTAAAGCGTTACACTGCAACAACGGTGGCGCCCTGCCAAATTCTGCACCTGGGCGGGTTAATTACACAGTACGAATGGGGTTTTGGTTTTGGTTTTTTTCCCCTGCTTCTAAGGCAGCATCAACTGCCTGTCAAAAGAACAAAAGATCATCCATTATGCCACTTGGTCAATTTCTCATTTCGTTTTTTCAGTCCAGCAAAACCGGGCAGTAAGGTCAAAGGATAAAGAAAAAGATCATCTCTCACCTTACTGCTAGCTCATTGCCTCTCGGGGCGGAAAGGACATGGCGAGCCCACCGCTGAACAATGCTCCTGGCAATACCCAGGAATACGACTCGCTCCCCCGGTGGCAACGCTTGAACAGGCCAAGCGAGTTCAAATCTTGGAAGAAAGTCCTCTTGGAGCGACTGCGCGATCGTGGCCTGTCCCACGTACCTCTCGTGCCGCCAGCCCTTTCAGACCGGGAGCGAGATGACAGATTACAGAGGCGGCCGACTGCAGATGAGCTGCAAAGGGTCACCCTTGCGCTCAAATTCAGCGTCATAGCTCGGGTCAGAAATGAGTTTCTTGGTGGTATCTCACCGCTAAGAGAGGAGAAGCCTTGGGACATATGGTCAGCGATCCTTGGATGGGCAGGGCAGCGGCCAGAAGACGAAAACCATGAAGCTTCTTCGTACACATCACCAAAACCAGCCAGGCCAATCAAGCTCCAGGGCGCGCGCTTTCTCTTTGACAAGCTCAGCTCTCTCCTGCAAAGCATTGCTACTATGGGACTCGCTTCATTTGATAGTTTTGAGGACTATGTGACAAGGTTCAACAACTTACGCAAGCAACTTCTCGGTATAAGTTGCAACCTGAGCGAGAAGCAATATATATCATTCTTCGTCATGGGCATCAAGGATGCCGAGGAACACCAAGGATGGATCCGAGATGTTAAAGAGGAAATAGAAACAAACCCCGACATCACTTTGGACTGGGTGCTGTCTATTGCTAATGCCGATTCAAGGCAATCATTTGCTGTTCCGGACAAAAGCACGAAGAGGTGGGGCGGCGTGAAGGGAAGAGAGAACGGTCATGGCTCATATGAAATACCCTTTTCTCGTCATCACGGCCAGCCATATCATCGTAACGAAGCAGGGTCAAGGGAAGGGCCCGCGTACGATAGTTATAAGCCAGTCTACAATGGTGGTCGTGGCAAGGACTCGAAAAGTCCACCGAATGCCCATACGGATTTTCATACACAAGGTCGCCCTCGAATAGAACCATCTGTTGACTGCGAGTCGGCGAAGAAGCCTTACAAAAGAGCACAGGAGGACCTGCGGAGGACCGATGGCCCCTCCGCCCCTTCGAAGCCCAGTTATGAGAAAATCAAGGACAGGTTTGCAAATATAGGTTTCGTCGATCGAGTGCGTACTCAGGGCAACGAACTCGACGAAGAAAACGCGCCAGATCAGGTTCGGAAGCTGGGCACTACCGGTGACAGCAATCGTCCGACGGCTGAAGAGCGGCGTGCTCCGTCTTCCACAGTGGGTGCAACTGAAACCACAGTGTCTCAACATCCAACGCCAGTCATCAGCAAGACTGCAAACCCAACGGTTACGAAAGTAACCTTTGACGACAAGCCCAAATCTGCCGTCGGTGCTGGGCTAGATGGTAAAAGCGCAGTACCTGTGGGACAAAACACGAACAAAACTTCCAATATCCAGATCAAGGGGTTGAGCAGTGCCAGTACGTCATTGCCAAACCAGACAAAGCTGGATAGTATTGATCCAAACTCGCATACTACAAGCTCGACCCGGTCACGACCTTACACCATGCAACAGACCTTGGGTGACAGGCCCGAGCCTATTGTCAGTTCTGGGAATGACGGTCAAGGCGCATTACCTGCCGGGTACCCCACGAATAAAACTTCTAATATTGGTATTAGGGGCTTGGCCAGTACCGGTTCGTCATTTTCAAACCAACAAAATTCAGATAGTCTCGATTCAAATTTGATAGCTACAAGCCCAGCCCGTTCCCAACCTTCCACTATGCCACAACGCAAGTTTTCCGCGGCCGAGAGAGAACGGGGCTCTAGCCACCGCCCTGCTAGAAGATCCACGACAGTACCGCAGATGAGTAACGGTCATCCGAATTCTTCAGCGCCCAGCCCCGAAAACCCTCTAAATGGATCTCGGAAGCCCTCCGCGGTGACTCCAGTGTCTAGCCCGAAACTTCCTGCAGCGACCACAGGTAATTACCTTCCAGCGCATGAAGAATCATGAAGTCTGTATAAGCCTACAATGGAGATAACAGTGCTAACCCAATATATGACATCTGATTCCAGGGGGCGCAATCAAGGAGGATGTATTGGTGAACACCAGGCCTACACCGTCTCCGGTTTTAGCAAACGCAAGCCCAAGCAGATCGCCCAAGAATGCCGCCCCTAATCCAGTGGCTAAAGACTCGAAATCGCCTCAAAAGCCGAGAAATGAAACTCCGCCAGTGTCCAAGAAAAGGGGGCTGCAGGAAGAACCGGGCAAGGAGCCATTATCAGCCGGTCCGCCAGTCAAGAAGAGAGTTAGTGCCAAGCAGTTGATGCAAAGTATGTTGTCTAAGCGACGATAACTTGACATTACAACAACTGTTCGACATAAGAAATACCAGCCCGTAGAGAGGGCCTTTTACAAGTTGCAAAACTGGGCGTAAAATGGGTTAGAGTCATCTTACACCTCTGTTTGCACCCAAGCCACTACTCTTGAACAAGGATGACAAGTTACTACCATGCATCTGATCCAATACATCGGATGGAGTACGTTTTCGCCTTGCACAGGAGATGAATGAGATTTCGACGACCAGTGAGAGCTTATGATGTGCTAAATAAAAGAGGGCTGGAAAATGGTTATATTTGAGCGGGAGTACCCTAGGTTTTATAAAAATTTCTTCTTGGCAACTTTGGGGACATCTCGGTATTGCAACCGGAACAAAGTAAGTGTTTGGGTTTGGGTTCCGATCGAGAGACGAGTAGACTCGACGTGCACTGTTGGAGGCAATCAGACCATGGCCGAAGGATTGGCAGGTGGATAAAACATTGTACTTGAGTGTTGCTGTACGATATTAACAAATGTATACATAGTAGTTAATAACGAGACAAAAACACCGTCTACATGCCCTCGTTGCCTGGCTTTCGCCGACATCCATGATCCATGCCGTCCCCAAGGGTAAGGGTAGATGAACGTGACGTCATCGGACAAGGAGTTGAATACAGTAGCCCCCCGCCAACACTAAACTCACGCGTCGGGAGGGACCGTTGTAGTTTGTAGTGGAATCCGGACCCACTAAAACCAGTACGCGTTCTGACGCGCCCCGGAATAATTGTTTGATTTCGACCATCTCATGGAACAGATGCTTATCGCTAGCAGGCTTCTGGATCCGAACTGCTTGACCCCACGCTACGTTAGTGGTAACTTGTCGTCGCTTCTTTCATCTGTCTACCTAGATATCCACCTTACTTAGGCATCTACGTGCTTCACAACCGGGGAACATTTGCTTCGCACCATTTGCTCATGCTTGCCGCTGGCGGGCTCTTCCTGGCATTTATGTACGCTTTTCTACCTTGACTCTAGGATCAGATGGCCTCCCCCTCTCGAGCATCGGACTCGGAGAACTCAGGCTTCGATTCTGCTCAGCCCTTTCGTGGAGTTGTGGTTTGTTGCACAAGCATCCCGGTAGAACAAAGGGTATGAGACTGATTGACATCTTTGACGGCACTCATACCTCCCCTCCAAGCTTTGATCGTGACGGCAAATATAGCTAACACACAGAACGCCCACCGCTATAGGCCGAGATTGCTCAAAAGGCTGCCGAGCTGGGCGGCATACATAAGTACGACCTCACCCCGGACGTGACACATCTGATCGTCGGCGAATACGACACCCCGAAGTACCGTCATGTCGCCAAGGAACGACCCGACATCAAGCCTATGGCTGCAGGCTGGATCGACGCCGTCTGCAGCCTCTTCACCATGGCCGAGCCCATAAACTTCAAGGCGCTCGAGAGGGAATGGCGGCTGAAGACGTTTGAGACGGATGGCGGCAACGGGCGCGGTCGTGGTAGGCTGCTCATCTGCCTAACAGGCTTTGATGATGGTAGGCTCTGCACAAAGCAAACTGGCACGGCGGCGAGCACACATGGAACCTTGAGCTGACGAATTCTGCCCACGGTTCTCATACAGCCGACGAACGACAGTCCATAACACATACCATCACTTCTAACGGGGGTTCCTACACGGGTGACTTGACCAAACATGTCACACACCTCGTAGTACACCAGCCGCGGGGCCGGAAATACGCTGCGGCGAAGGACTGGCAGATACGTACCGTATCGATCGAGTGGGTCCGGGACAGCGTCGAACGCGGCATGATACTCGACGAGTCGCTATATGACCCGCTGCTGCCGCCCGAGGAGCGAGGCTTGAATGCCTGGAACAGAAACGCGTCGGCAAGGCGGTCCGCGGCCGGCAACAAACGGACCCGCGATGCGTCGTTTGTGGCCAAGGAGGGCGGTGCTCCAGACGACCGCAAGACGAAGCTACGCAGGACGGCCAGCTTGAAGCTTAGCAACCAGAGAGATGGCCTCTGGGGTGACATTCTTGGAAAGCCGGCGCAGTCAAAACCGTCACCGATCTCTGCTGAGGTTTCTCTACCGGAGCAGGAAACACCACTTGTGCCTGCTGCGCCGTTGGCTGAAGGCAACAGCGGCTCCTTCAGAACTCCCTTTGTTGCACCAGATGCAAAGACGACTCCAGCTCCGGCACCATTCGAAATCCCCAAGGAGCGACCGGTGTTTGACTCGTGCTGTTGCCATGTTGATGGCTTTTCGCGGCGGCAAACCGAGATTTTGGTTAATACGCTCGTTTCCCTCGGCGGACACGTCTGCTCTAGCTTGGAGGAACTTAGCTTGGAGAAGGCATCGCAGTACTCTCGCCGTATACTCATCGTTCCGCAAGAGTCACAGCCAGAAAGTCATCCAATGCTGCCATCTGGAGCCTCAATAGTCACCGAGTTTTTTATCGAGAAGTGTCTTCACAAGAAGCATTTCTTCGATCCGAACCATCACGTCATTGGCCGACCGTTCCCGCGCTTCCCCATCCAGGGATTTGAGAGTTTAGGAATAGCTACCTCGGGGTTCACAGGTGTGGACCTGAACCAAATAGACAAGACGATTCGCCAACTCGGTGCGCGCTACGATGAGCGATTCACGGCAAATACCTCGATGCTTCTCTGCACTTCACTCGAAGCTGTTCGTAAGCAAAAATTGGATCTAGCGCTGGCATGGAAAGTTCCTGTTATTCAGGCAGATTGGCTTTGGACTTGCATATCAACAGGCTACAAGGTCCCGTTTCGGGATTTTATGTATAAAGAGCTTAACCAGAGCATCACGCCACCGAGAACACTCTCTGCAAACACTGACTTGACTAGGTCACGGTCTGCACCATCCGACAAGGAGAAGGAGTCCATGCGCAGAACAAAATCAGCTTCTGCGTCTCGTCCTTCAACGACGGAATCTGCCTCGGCACAGGGCCCTACGCATCCAGCAGCACCCGAAAGTGCGGGTGATGCGACGTCGGCGGTACCCATCCAGGCGGAAACTACTGATGCTCCCGACAAGATTGGTGATCCCGAGACGGAGCCTACACAAGAAGAGTCTGGCCAGCCCAAAGAATCGAAGGACGCCGCCGGAGCAAGTGACAAAAGTAGAGACCCGTCAGAGCCATTGGCAGCCAAGTCGGCCAGTGCGCTCAACAAAACACCCCCAGAGCAGCAAAGCCATGCAGAAGAAACGTCTGCCGTGGGAGAAGAACAACCACAACCGATTGACAAGCCCACGGCACAGAGGAAGCTTGCAAGAA
The DNA here is from genome assembly GCA_031306095.1 of Pyricularia sp. CD86. NCBI lineage: Eukaryota > Fungi > Ascomycota > Sordariomycetes > Magnaporthales > Pyriculariaceae > Pyricularia > Pyricularia sp. CD86. The sequence goes on along the minus strand of JAVHJQ010001081.1, from coordinate 9,790 downwards.
TAGCAAGCGAGGTTGCCGACTCGGACGCCGACGATTCAGAAGAGGATGCTCTGGCCGTGGCCGCAAGGGAAGCGTCAGCCCAAAGGGCCCGCGAGAAGAAGTTAAGGGACGAAGCCAACCGCCTGGCTTTGTGCTCCAAGCTGACGTCCCTCCTCGACGGTAAAACGAGCGCCCCCGGCTCAGCAGACGAGCAGGACGCATCTGCAGGACAGTCAACAGTAGCGGGAGCGGCACCACAGCCGGCCCGTCGCAAACGCAAGATCATGGGCCGCGCAGTCTCCAATGTCTCTATCGGCTCCAGCGGCAGTGGTGGCGGCAACGCAGACGCTGCCTCCGCAACTGGGGACAAAAATTCAGTGACGGGCGCAGATGACAACAAAGCCAAAGAGAATGCGCCACCGCCGGCTACTCAGCTTGTGTACGAAGCGCCACATGCGGACTACTTCATGGCACAGTTGAGGGCCGGCGTGGCCGATGGCAAGAAAGGGCCGCCCAAGGATGCCGGTGGAGGGGAGAAGCTCACCCTAAAGGACTTGCAGCAGCCGCAGCAGCAGCAGCAATATGGTACAAGTGCGGCTGGCAGGAGAACGAGGCGACGATGAATTCGCTTCGTTTTTTGCTACTGATAGGCTGATTGCTAATGTTGAAAAGTTCAAAGTCTGTGGATGTTGTGGTGGGTAATTTTTGTAAGGTTTAGGAGATACCATTTACGAATAGCATGGGCTAGGTGTGGGCAGACTATGTCCATAGTAACGAGTTAATGATTACCAATTACTGTGTATATTATATGTCTGTTCAAAAAAGCAATGCGAATAGTTCACATGTATAAAAGGGGTCCACCCCATGTCACGACCGCAGGGACTTTTCAACTGAGAATCGCCGTCCCTAGCATTTTAGGAAGCAAATTGGTCTCAGGCGGCCTCACAGCTACTCTTTTCTCGAGGTGAACAACCGTCTTTTTAGTAGTCCTCATACCGCTCCTGGTGGTTCACGTCTTCCAGACTAAAGATATTTATATCAGTTAAAACCTGAGACCCAAGAATCATCGCACGACTTACTTTATGACTGATAAACATTGGTCACAAATTGAGTGTCGGCAGTCGCATACTGTCCCAGCTTTTGCACCAACCGTGTTCTTACACATGCAGCAGTGCCGGCAGTGCTCTTGCAAGTACCATTCCTTGCAATCAAAAGCTTGACAGTACCCGCCAGTTGTACACCGAGTGGTCGGGGGACGTCTGCAATGAAGTAGTTTCCCGGTTCTTGCGTTGCGGCGATTTAGCCCGTACGGCGTCTGGGCAATCCCTCGGTTTCTTGGGTCGCATAATGGAGGGCTCTTTGGTGTGGCCACAATCAAACAGATTGGGTAAGTTTCTTACACATAGTGAAGATAACAGAGGGATTGATACGCTCTTAGGCTTTTGAGAAAAGGTTAGGAATGACGAGGCAGTCCTTTACCGAAGCTTGGGGCCATCAAAGAGTGGCCGCAGAAATTCGGAGACTGAGAATGGAAGAGACCAAGTACCAAGGAAGAGACAAATCCTTTAGAAGATTGGTGCAGCAAAATTTGTGAGACTATCGTCACACGGTAGGACATAAACATCACAGCATCGTCGTCGCCCTATCTTACGGTGGGTATCACGCAGAAAGTTTCCTCAGTTCAAACTCTGCCGAATCTTCCCGATTCCCTACTTTCTGGGGGCTCAACCCAAAAGTCTGCCGCGCGCGCCTTATTTTTTTTCTTTTTTCTTTCTTTAAAGTAGAGGACCCGGCCATTTGTACTACGAAACCCGGACTGGACGGGTGCATCGAGGTGATTGCGAGCCTCCACCGCGGCCCAGCTACCTCCCACAGCATGAAGCACGGCAGAGGGACAGCCATTAGACAAGGGGACACCTCACGCCGTGAGTGGCGTGAATGGAGAGCTAACCGGTGAAGGGACTCTCTATACAGCCAACGGCGGCGAAGTGCTTGCCAGACCCAAGTCGCCATTGGCGGCGTCACATCCCTCCATGGTACAGCGGCAAGAGCATCACATCCCTAAGCTGGAATCTGACAGTTCTGACGACTGTAGAGTCTTCAATAGATATTAGACACAGACCAGCGTGTGACGAAGTCGCTCCCAGTCACCGTCACTAGGCCTTTCGACACAAAGACGAGAACAACCAATCAGAAGACATGACTGATTGGTGGGTTAGAATGTAATTATTGGGCCTTATACTTCTGGGGGAATCATTCCTTACTACTATGTATATCGGTGAGAACAAAGTGGAGAGGAAAATCAGTTGGTGGTGGCAAATCAAATAATCATTTCCAGCCTCCTAAAAACTGCGAGTGTTATCCAGTAAACCAGAGCGAGTTACGACTCCCAAGCCTCTGGTTCTGGGCTCGATCAGATTCAGTGGGCCAACGAGAATAGAAAGATGGCTTGTTAACGGGGAATTATAAATGGCGAGGAAGAAAGTGTAAGCCTCCCGCCTACATTATTATCTCCAGGTAAAGAGATTTCAACGCCATAAAAAATTAAGGCGACAGGTCTAAATGATTGATTGGAGGAGCTTTCCCTCACTAAGCCAGTTCAGCAACGAAACGATCATCGTTCTTGCCATCCTGTGATAGAATATATGATTGGAAGAACGGCTCGCCCCTCGGCAAGCTGGGGCGGACAGATATTGTTCCCCACAGTGCGCTTAAGACCGAGAGCATATACAGTACTTTAATCCAGCCCGCCAACATACCGCCTTTCTTGTGCAACCTTCCAACACCCACCTTGCCGCCCGTCCACTTGTTTTTCCTTGTTACCCCCTACAGCTGAGAATATGAGTCACATCACAACCGTGATTATCACAGGTAGCTCACAGACGGAGAGACCCTGTCCTGCGCTTACATGCTATAACTGCTACGGAGCATCCTGATTCTAGCTGGATTACATGCACACCCCGGCAGGCCTCGTTGGCAATTCATTTATTCGAGCCAGATATTATTGGACAGAGCAACTGAGCGTTATGCGAGGAAGTGCAAAAGCAAAGGTGCTTAAGGGAAAAAAAATCTGGGACACAAATAGACCCAAATTCCCTTCCGGGACGTAGGGTTCTGTCCAACTGAGACAGAAATATCACAATCACAATGTCTGCAGAATTCGCCATAGAAAGCTGGATCACCAGCACCAGGGACGACGAATGCACAATTATTGTGCGCTCTCCTGGGGCTGTTTTTTATCTTCGATGGATACCTTTGGAGTTGGAGGCAGCGCCAGTTCTTCTTGCAGACTTCTATGAGTCGCTCAGGATATTGAAGTCCTCTGCCGAGCACCGCAGCGAAGAGGACGGCGGTGATAATAACATTCACGATGCGAAGAATGCAGAGGCAGAGAAACTAGCCCGTCCTTTTCACGAGGTTATTTCAGCGCTCGCCCCAAACCCACCAAAGCCGCCATTTACACTGCACCAATGGCTTAACCCTGAGTGGTTTCTATTGATCGCCACTGTCGATAAAATCAACAAGGTTCAGCCAAGGAGGGATTTCAAAAATCCCTATATGCCCCCCGGAGAATATCGGCATTCGAGATGTTGGGAAAGTCTTGAGTTGGACAAATGGGTGCCGAATTGGTACTCATCACACGATGTACAAATCATCCCATCTACCGAGGCCGACGAAAATCCACTTTTATCTCTCCCTTCCAAAGTGGCAGTCAAAGACACGGCCGGCATTTGGCTCATGCACCAAACAGTTCGCATCGAGCCATGACATCCGCGACGGGCCCAAAGTCCACCAGGACGCCTTTATCCAAAACGGCAACCTTGTCGTACGCAGCCACTGCCTCCAGTCGATGCATGACGGAGACAACAGTCGCGTGCTGTAGTCTCGCGGCCATGACGGATTCCAAGTGGACTTCGGTTTGCCGATCCAGGCTGGAGGGAGTTGCCCAGTTAGTATACAACATTCCTCTTTGTCCTGCAATTTTCTGAAAACAAAGGTAGGGTAGGTACTCACTTGCTAGTTGCCTCGTCGAGAAGGATAATCCCGCCAGACCCTGCCGGCTGGCTTTGCCACTGCAGCAGGAGTCTCGCAATGGCCAAGAGCTGGGTCTCGCCGGCTGAAAGCTTGGAATCCGCCCGCTTAGCTCCCAAACCGCCCGAATTTTCAACTACCTCCCATACACGGCATTCCCGGAGCATCTCCTCCATGACCTGATCCGAGATAACGCCGCTCGGGTCGAGCTCTTGACGGAAAGTCGATGTCGGCTCGAAGAAGCTGTCCTGGGAAACAACCGTGAACCGACGACGCAAGACGGAAATCGGCAGGGTAGATGTGTCCATGTCATCTATGCGGATGCTGCCAGCAGGTACGTGGAGCATCCCCAGCAGAGCAAGGAGTAGCGTAGATTTGCCCGAGCCCGTACGTCCGCACACGGCAACCCGCTCGCCTGGCTGGATACCAAGGGTAATGCCGCTGAGTCCCCAGTTGCCATCGCATCCCTCATCATCGTAGGTGGCCCAGACATTCTCGAAGCTGATCTGGCCTGCGCCGGGCCAGTTGTCTGGCAAATCCGTGGTTGCCGGTTCCTCACGTTCTCGAGGGGTATCCTGCTCAAACGTGCAGACGCGGGCGATGGCTCCAAGCGATGTTTCGAGTGACGTCCAAGAAATGATAAAGTTGGTCAGCGTCTCGCCAAGGGTGGTTGTGTTTAGGAGTGCAACGCCTACAGCCGCGGCAGCGACTTGTTCTCGCAGCCCGATAGCAACGCCAGCGATGGCAATAGCCAGCCCGGCCACCACGAGGTTCAGTACAAGTTGAAGCCATCTTTGGACCATGTAGAGCAGGTAAAATGGTTCCTGTGAACGGTCCAGCTTCTCGTCAAACTTTCCTCGCATGGAGCCCAGCCAGCCGTTGGCGCGGATGACGGAAAGTCCAGCGGCGGTCTCGCCGAATTTGGTGTGCAAATCTGCTTTCCAGCCGAGGTCCAACAGACGCAACTGCTTGGACGATCGAAGATAAACTTTCTGGATGAGATACAACGCGACAAACACCACCGGAAGTATGGCAAGCGCTTCTTTGGAGACCACAACGACCAGGACCAGCTGGAAAATGGATATGAACATCTCGGAGCAGGTGTTGAAGAGATCGAGAGGGAGGCGAGTGTCGACAAACATCAAATCCTGGTTGAAACGGTTTAGGAGGCTGCCCGTGTCGACGCGGCTGATGAATCCAAACGGCGCCAGGAGAACTGTCCGAAGAAGGCTGGCGTGCAGGGTAGAAGCCGACTTGGGCACTACCCAGAACATTAGATGACTGAAGGATATGGTTAGCAAGCAAGTAAAGTTTTTTTTGGGGAAGATTGGGTTGTCCTTCGACTCACAGCAGGGAGAAGCACAACATCAGAAGCGGTAGTACCTCTAGCAACGCGAGGATGCCTATCCAGTAGCTGTTGCCGTACGTATCGCCTTCTTTAATTGCGGTGGACCACCATTGGACCCAAAGATCTGCGAATATTCGAATAAGTAATTTATGTGAGTATAAACAGCCGACTATTCCAAAACAAATTGGAGTTTACAATGTGATGGGTATCACGCACCTGGCATTTTGAGGGTTACAGCACAGCCAATAACCAATAACAAGAACATCCCAGCATTCTGGAAGCCCATGGCACGTGTATATCTCAAGTAAACTTGCTTATCCGAGACAGGAGTCCCCGCGCTTTGGTTTCCATTGTCGGCGTTCTGCGTAACAGAGGCAGTACCCGGATCTGGTGCCGTCGACGTCTCCTCATTGTTGCTTGCGTCCGTGCCTGCGTCTTTCGCATCCGCGTCTTCATATTTGGTCACTTCACCATCGGCCACCGGCTTCCGCACGGGGACTGGTGTGAGCATCCCGTCGACGTTGATCTCGTACACCTCGTCGGCCAGATTTGCTATGGATGCTATAGTATACGTACAGTTCATTATTGTCAGCAAATATAATGTATGCAATATGGCAAGTTTGGCTTGACTTACAGTCGTGAGTGGTAAATAAAACTGTTGTTCCCAGTCTTCGCAACAGCCCCTCGGATCCGAGAAGCCGTCTTGCTATATGATGTTTCGTAGTACGGTCCAATGCACTAAACACATCGTCTAACAAAACAATTTCCTTGCGAGCAGCGATAGCTCTCGCTAACGCCTATATTGAAAAAAAAGATAGTCAGATGGGGGATACTTCTTAATTGCGTAAATGACACAAACTTACCAAACGTTGCTTTTGACCTCCACTGAGACGACTGCCGCCGCTACCAATCCGGCCTGCTCTGTAGTGGGGTAAGCTGGTCAAGTCATCCAAGCAACAGGCGTCAATGACATCTGCCAGCCATTTTGCATCTCCCGCTCCAAACTGGGTCCACGTATGCTCCGCCGATACATTCTCCAACCAGGGCGATTGGCTGCAATACGAAACCTTGTCGAGCGAGATATGAATGGGGCCCGATACGTGACCACCCTCTCCGATGATAGACTTTAGCAAGAGTGACTTCCCCGACCCGGTCTTGCCTACAAGAGCAACGAAAGAACCTTTCTGGATTCGCAGATTGATGTCTCTGAGCAAAGGCTGCTCGTCTGGAGACCAACCGATCGAAGCGTTACGGATAAATAACGCAGTCTCTTCAATCTCCGACAACTGGAGATGTGCATTCTTGGTTTCTTCATCACATGTCGTGATTGTTTCCGGCTCGTTTTTGATAACAAGAGGTTTCTCCGGGGTCTCGAGAAAGGCGTGAATGCGCTTAAAGCAACCTTGAGCAGAACCGAGAGCCGGCATAGCTTGGAACAAGTGGACTAACGGAGAACCAAGAAGCGAGATAAGGACAAGAGAAGAGAACATCGTGGCCGAGTCGAGATTTTCATCGTCGCCATTGACGCCGATGTAAGCTGCGAAGACGAGCAATGGTGAGAGTGTTATGGTGCTGTAGGCTGTTGTTCAATAAAGATGGGTCAGTAAACAAATGTCCGAGGAAAGGATGGACGGTTTTGAAAGCTGGTCACTAACACAGGACAACAGATCCGGTGACCAGGGCACGGAATGGGCGTGCTGCTTGTATCTCTAATCGTCTCAGCTCATTTACCACTCGGCTAACTCTTGTTTCCGCCCCACGCATTTTGAAAGCTTTTAGGGAATCGCATAGCCGTTTTGTAGCGTCGATCCGCTGCTCCATCGCCTTCAACCATTTTCCCTGCTGCAGGCTCATTTTGGTGGCAACGAAAGATGAGGTCACGCCGCAAGCTTTCAGGGGACAAGCCATTAGCACCATTAATTCCGTCATAATCCCAACCCCCCAGGGTCCATCACAAAGTATTCAGACAGCATCACTCACCTAGGGCAAGACCGAGCATAGCCACGGAAGAGACACCCATGACTCTTTGTAAAAGGTACGTTGCTAGGGCGGTTTCCAGCACGCCTGCCCACATCTCGTGCACGTAGACGAGGCCGCCAACAATACGTTGAACGTCTGAAATCATGAGTGTGGTTGCCTTCGCTTCGATGCTACCATCTTCGCCTAGTCGCAGCACCTTTTCGAAGATGGACACAACCAAGCCTCCACGGATAATTGAAACTGATTTATAGGTATGACGCCAATACCAGCTGTTTGAAACCTAGGAGGAAGGTTAGCGAAACGACCAAATCAAAAGAAAAGAAAAGAAAAGAAAAGAAAAGAGGGGTTCAAATTACAGCTATGCCGATGTAAACAAAAGCGTAGGCGCCAAGAAGCCCGTATCCGTGGCTAGCTGGCCTGTCACGCCCGTTTTCCAGATAGTCTAGCAGGGCAGTGATGAGGAACGATTGCGAAAAAGTGAAACCTGTCACCGCTAGTCGTGGGATTACTGGCGCAAGCGCGTATAATCCCAAGGATGTAAATGCCTGGAGGGCAAAGCTATTGGCGGAAGAGGCTGTCAATTATTAGAGGAATTGCGGGCCGATCGATGCTTTATCAGACGCAAACACAAGGTCCTTACCAATTTGACCGTGGGTCATTTTATTGAACTGAGAACGTATGTTTTTAACATATAGTGGGCTGCTGATCATTTCAAGATCTGCTGGGGTGAAAGCTCGCCTGTACCCAGTGAGGAACAGGCTGTTCAACCAGAGGAAAAGAGTTTGACTGGTCGGTCCTGCCAAGTCCTCTGATGCTGTTTTGCAGGAATCCGAGCCATAGCGGATGGACTTCTTCTGCTCTTCCAGGATCAAAAGCACGAGCTTTATGCAACAGTTGGAGGCTGTGATAGAAGCGGCAACAGTTTGGTTCTTCAGGTAATAGGTCCTTGCGCGGGTGGCTTCTGTCAAGGTAAAGATGAACAAATAGGCGAAAATGATGGACGATGGACGAATCGATTTCCTGTGCTCGATTGTAGAGAGAAGGAACAGAGCACATGTCGCGGCCAGTCCAAGAGCCGCCGAAGGAATAGATGCGGCGGTCTCCAGATCTTGAATGCGGCATCGTTGGATCAAAATGCTAAGTTGCAGTGCGAATGACACAATATTGACACCCTACGCTAGTTAATTACTCCCCTGCTTTGCTTAGTGATTCCTTCATAAGAAGAGCTACTCACGATCTTAGAATGGTACAGCCAGTTTAGGCTTGCAATGGCAGGCCTGCGCGCCAAAACTACAAGTCTGGCTGCTGCTAAAATGATCAGTAGTGATGACGGTAAGATGCCGAGGACGGTATCCTGAAAGAGAAGCGTGAAGTCAAAATCAGAACGGCATCCCTGAATGGCAGGTCCGAAGACGCGGTCTGCTTCGGCAGAACATGCCATCTTGAACACCAAAGGGTTAGGATGGTGATCTTTTGGCTTCTGGATACATGTAGAGTCCTAAGTGATTGCACAGGCCAAAAGCTTGAAGTAGGTAGCGATGAAAGAAAACCGGTGCCAGACAGGAAACTTTAAACAGCAACATCAATAACCAATTGCCTCGGGGCACTCAAGGTTTATCTTGCAGGTGCCATCCATGTGTTGTAGATTGTTGTAATTAGCTGTTCGCTGAATTTGTGGCTCCGCCGATAGTGACCCTTGTGCTGTCATTGGCGCTGTAGTACCCGCTTCACAGTGGCCTAGGCAGCTTACCCGGCTCCCCGGAAGACAATGAAGGACGTTTGTAGTCTTGTCCGTGAACCCTGGTTCGTACCCCACAATGTGTTGAGCGCTAAACAAAAAGGACCTTGCAGGGTCTATACTACCATCCCCATTTGGCAAGTTTGCCATACTACATTTGGGTTTTTGTGGAAACCTTCGCCTGATAAGCAGCATCAGCTCACCATACAGGATCAGCTTATTTGACAGGCAAGGGCTTTTACCATGGAGATATTGTGGGGATTAGACGATCGTGTCGATAACCTACATGTTGTATGAAAGACAAGCAAGACAAGAAAGACAAGCTTCCATGCCCAGCTTTATTGGCATTTTTCGACAAACTGCAGAAGAGGCTGCACGACTGCATTTTCTCACCACAGTTGTCAAAGATTTTTTATAACTTGTGTTGGAGTTGTTGATTTTGCTTCTCAATATATTTCATGAATGAAAAAACACATCCATGTCTTCGAGAATGGGCTGTGCGGGCAAAAGACGCAAATCCGGACTCTCAGACGAATCTCCTGTTGAACAAAACAGCATTTACTGGAGACCAGTTGCTGTGGTCGTGTTAATGCTATTCATCGACGGACTGGCTCTTCCATGTCTTTCGCGCCCCAGACGCGGCTGTCCGAGGATATTGTTTGCCGACAATACTATAAGATGGATGGCAACAGTAGCTGCGGACCCTCTGAGGA
>JAVHJQ010001074.1:0-10271 GCA_031306095.1 Pyricularia sp. CD86 | reverse complement strand
GGCCAAGTGTGCGGTAGGAGTGGGAAAAGTAGGGTTTTGGGCATAAAAGTCAGGCCAGACCGAGGAAAAGGTGAAAAAAGGCCTTGTTTGATATGATCAAATCATGCCCGTTTGCTTTAATGAGGAGAAATCCAAATCCCGATCGATAATTGACCTTTATAAAAGGAATAAATATTCAAATAAGTCCAACTAAATGGTGCTTGGGTTCACGGACTGGGTAGCAGGCTAAAGGGTTATAAATTTCCGAAGTGGAAGGAAATCTGAGGGCTTGATAGCAGTGATTCTGACCAAAGAGCAGACCGTGTAGTAAGATGCTGGGATGGCTCTTAAATGTTGTGTTGGCGGTCAGAGCCGTTGCGAGCATCAGGCTTTTGCCGACCACCTCGAAGTGTTTTGCTAAGATTTTTCTGCCATTTTTCATGGTACGGATGTCATATTGCCTTATTCGAATTATGGAAGTCACTGATTCCATAACCGGGACAGGCAGTTTTATATTCCTTTTCTACTTTTTTTTGCACTCTACAACGCCTTTTTTACCATGATAATACTCTGGATGCTTTTTTGATAGGTCTTGAAGATAATATATCAACATCAAATTCCTGGCTTGGAAGCGAGGGGAGCTCTAGATTCTAATTTATATCAACTTGGGCCAGCAGCAAGGGAAAACTGACCACCACAGCCAACGAAAGAGACAATCTTTCCAGCAGTATCACCACGCTTAGCAACAGCAGGATGCTCAACTGTGTCCTCGGTTCCCAAGCCGGTCCTATACTCGGACGAAAATCCCCAGCCAAACAATCTTCCATCTTTAGATATAGCCATGGAATTATCTATACCTGCCGCAACAAAAACAGCATCATCGACACCTGTGAGGATACGTGTGAGCAAGCACTCCGAGGAAGTTCTGTTTTGGCTTCCCAACCTGTTTTTTTTTACTTACCTGGGACTAAAGTCGGTGTGTTGAGAATCCTAGGACGCTGGGCCGCGTCGAACTTCAAATGGTGTTGAGGGATATCGTCCAAGGCAACTCCCATCTGACCGTCGTCACATCGACCCCATGCAAGAACCCGACCATCTTCAGTACATGCCAAAGAGTGGTGCGAACCCGCTGCCATGTGCTTGATACGAAAAGCCTTCAAGCTGCTCACCACGGTGGGCTTGAGCAAAGTCAGCTGCTCCTCGCTCGCCGGTATACCTGCCTGGCCAAAATTATTAAGCCCCCAAGCGTATACGTTGCCACTTATATCCACAGCAAAATTGTGATGGAAGCCGGCATATATACGCTCAATTTTGTTCTTGGGAAGCCCGACCGGCTGCGGGATGAGGGCTTGGAAGCGGCGTCGTTCGAGTATTCGCCGGCCCAGCTCTCCCTGTTCGCCGGACCCCCAAGCCACAACGTTGCCGGTGTGCGTCAGGGCCAGGACGTGGTTCGCACCACATGACAGCTCCTTGATGCCGCAGAGTCCAGGGATAAGAGCCGGAGTCGACTGTAGCAGCTCGTCACGGTGGGGCTTGGCCTTGTCTTTGATGGAGTCGTAGAGGAAACCAAACAGTCCATCACTTCCCTACGTCTGGGTTTAGAAAATCATAAACTGGGGCAGAAAAGCATAACTTCAAAAGAAAATAGGAAGATAGAAAGCTTACTCGAAAGGACCCCCATCCATACACTAGACCGTCGTCAGTGAGCGCAAAGGTAGCACTATCACACGCCGCCACCTGCACTATGGACGCCCGCCCAGCAGGAACCGGGAAAACCACCGCGGACGGACTACTCTCCAAAGGATTCAAGTCGGCAACGTCATCCGGCAGCCCTTCAGGGGGCTCCTCCCACTTGGTGTCGCGACCGAGGGCCTTGTTGTCGTTGACGCCCCAGGTCAGGACCCTGCCGTCCCTCGTGAGCGCGGCGGCGTGCATGCCTCCCGCCGCAACCTGGACGACGCCGGTCTTGTTGCTGGCGTCGAGGAGGTGGTTGCGGGTGGGATACCGCGCCAGGGTCGGATCTCTCTTGTTGTCCGTCGGCGTGACGCCCAACCCGAGTTCGCCACTTGCGCCGCTGCCAAAGACGTATACAGCTAGCACTTGTCTGGGCGGGCTGCTGCTTAAAGCTGCATGTGCCTTTTGCCGTTTTGCCTTTGGCCCATCATTATGCTTGGTTTTGTGCATTTTTGGTTAGCTTTTGGGGTTGTCCTGCCTGAGAGAGAAAAAATATATGGATATTAATTTAGGCGTGGTAGACCTTACATTTTGTGTTTGTGACGGTGCTCCTCTCTTTCCAACATGCACTGGGGGCTTGGCTGGCTTTGAGGTCGCTTTTGGACGCATCTTGGGAGTGTCTTCTAGTCTTTTACCAGTTATAGTACCCTGTTTTCAATTAAAGAAAATCTGGGTCAATATGCAGACAAAGGGAAATATCACCTGGGTGTGGGAGATGTTCAGCAAAGGGGAAATTCAAGAAAACATGATGATTACAAAATTACAAACAAACGCGTCAAAACATCCGCAAAGAACCAACACGTGTGTTGCCAAGGTTTTATTTACTGGTAATCAAGCAAGCAAGCAAGCAGGCAGGCAGGCAGCAGGCAGGCAGCAGGCAGGCAGCAGAGAAGCACCAGCCTTTCCGGGACAAAGAGTCACATTCCACAGGCTGCCTGCGATGAAACCCGACTGTAAGCACGCATTGACCTCTTTCTTACAGCAACTGCCGGCCAACTAAACGTTGATATGGAGTAAATTATGGATAACTTGGCCAAATAGGTCAGAGTATCTGCCCAACTCATTGATGACACACCTGTTTTTTTGTTTTTCTTTTTTGTTATGGCCCAAGTAAAGAATATGTAAGCCTTGTAGAATACTTGAATGGGCTTTTTGCCGTGTCCCGTTTCCTAAACTCCTGTGCTTGTACACCCATGCTTGTTTTTTTTTCTTTTTCTTTCTTTTTTTCTTGTGATTTTTATAAAAACAATCTTCCCTAGGCTTCCCCCACCGGTCACTCCGAGTTTGGACTAGTCCAGGTACCTAGTCATCACCGGCCATGGTCGCACTCTCAGGGAGGAATTCCTGGCTCACCCTCGCGGCATCCCTCAGCTCGTTCATCAAAGCGCCCAGGCCATACAAATCATGCACCTTCTTGCCCATATCCATCGTGCCACCGATCGACTCCCTACGCCTCGACTTCTTCTTCTTCTTGTCTTCTCTGCTCGGGTCAAAGTCCATGCTGCTCGCAAAAGACACCCTCCGACTCGACTTGCCCTCCTGCTGCGACTGCGGCTGCTGTTGTCGCCGCGCGCCGTGAGCAGGGGACCACGCCGCGGACCCTACGCTCTCCGTCCCGATGGTAGACGTGCTGGGAAAACGCCAGTGGCGCGTCGCGGGCTGCGGCTGGCTGAATCTGTCCCTGTCGAACCCCTGCCAGTGAGGCTCGCCGCCAAACAGTCTCCTCGGACCGCAGTCGTAGTCCTCATCAAAATCCTGTGACATGGTGCTCGCCTTCCGCGAGTGGCCGTAGAACGTCCCGGTGCTCGTGCTGCCGAGGCTCCTCCTGCGCATGCCACGCATCCTTTGCATCGCAGCCTGCGAGGGACCATCGTTTTCCTCGTCCTCCATCGGCGTGAGCACGCGATACTGCCTGGACGGGGCAGGGGACAGACCCTTGCGGGAGATAAAGACACGCTCGTCCTCGTCGTCGTGCTCTGGCAGATATCTCTGCATCGAGTTTCGGCGACGCGATGCCGGCGGCTCCTCGGCCGACTCGTCGTACCGACCCCAGCTGAACCCGAAATCGGACGCGCTCGACCTCCTCCGCTGCCTCCGCAGGTTCTCGGCGGCCATATCCTGCTGCTGCTGCGCGCGCTGGCCCTCGAGCGTCTTGTTTAGCGTCGTGAGCAGCGGCATCAGGGCTCCCATCCAGGCCTCTCCGCTTTGCTCGAGCTGCTGCTCCAGCTGTCTGACGCGCCGCTCCATCTCCGCCACGCGCTGGTCCGCCGACTCCGAGTCAGTCGTTGATCTCGAAAATTCGGAGGGGGCGACCTGCGAGGCCACGGGATCGGCTAAACTGTCGCGCCTCGACTTGCTGCTAGCGTCTTGCTCTTTAAGTGCCTTGGCTTTGGCTTCAATTTCGGCGATCGACGCAAACAGACTGGCCTGCCGAGCCCCCGCCGCGGCCGCCGCAAGCTTCTTGCGCCGCTCGATGCGCCGCGTGAGCGAGATGCGGTCCTGCTGCGGGAGTCCGCGCGTCGTCGGGGTTTCTGCTGACTGCTGTGGTCGTGGCTTGAGCTTGTGTTCGATCGGTGACTGCTGCGTCTCCTTGTCCAATGCCTGTTCGACTGGATCCTCGGGCGAGTTTGGTGGCGTGGGCTCCTTTTGAACGGCCGACAAGGGCGTGTCATCGCTCCAGGGCGACAATATATCTTCAGGCGGCGGTGACAGGAGGGAATCGACGTCGCGCTCCATTTGAAGTGCCTGCTTTTCCAAATTTGCAGACCAGGGTGTGGGCGTAGACTGTCCTGGCTCCAGGACCTGAGACATTCGGAATTCTTTGCGCAGAGGAAACTCGCTTGTCGCTGATACACACTTACCGTCTTTATCGACTGCCGTTGCCTCTGCTGCTCCCTCTTTGCCCATTCCAAAATGGGTGGTATTGATCGGAGCCAGAGCTTTGCGGGAGGACGATTGCTTCGAGTAAGGAGTGGAGATTCCAAGCCCAGAGTCCTGGTCCCTCAGCGATACCTCTATTGGCGAGATGGATCTGTTGAAGATATCGTCGATGCTCTGGTGCGGGGTGATTGTCCTTTGCGACGTTGGACTGCCCGGAATCATCTCCCCGAGAGCATCGGTGCGCTTGACTAGGTCATGCGAATTGTACAGTCTCCTTCCACGTTCCCATGCTGGTTCAAAGGCATGATCATCATTGATGATATCCTCGGGGTGTTCCGGTGGCGTATAGACAGCGCTATTGGGCGGTGAGTCTAGATCTAGCTGCCAATGAGCAGCCGACTGATTGCTAGTGGACTCGTCAGCGGCTGGCTGAGCTGCAGTAGCGTCTACACCATCATCGGCATCCCAGGCATTTTCCATCTCCCTCAAGGGGTTCTCGCGTCGATGCCGAGCTGCCAAACCCTTCTTCTTGACTGATAGAGCGCGAACACCAAAGTCTTTGGGGTGGACGCCGCTGCGCTGAGAAAAGTTGGTTTCGAATGGAGATGACGGTACCGATTTTAAGCTGTTTGGTGCTGTGACGAAAAGCTCGCTCAAGGGCGTCTCAGACCTTGCCCAAGATTCGAGGGGATAGTCGGAGGACAATGATGGTCTGTAGATATCACTGCTCGGGAACCTATCCTCGTGATCCGTAGCCCCCAAAACCTTGGGTGAGACTGCAGAAAAGTCGGATTGGCTCTCTGCAGCTGTATGCGGGGTGCACGGTGACGATAGTGAAGATGCCTGCGAAGTGTTGATCAAGTCCGGCTCGTTCTCGTCAGACTCCCCGCTGACCTCAGGGACGGGCCCCAACACGTTGCCGGTGAGGGGCTCGTCTTGCTCCATGTAATATGACCCAATGGGGTTGAGAGGTGCCGGCACATCTTGGCGCTCGAATATGGGATATTGTGACTTGATCTCGGGACCAAGGTGCGAGTGCTCGACGGGGATAGAGATGGCAATGTGTCGATGTCCTGCTGCCGTCCTCCCCGCAACGGCCGTGTCGGGTAACTTTATCGGTTGCAAGGGCTGTGCAATCTGCTTTCCTTTGCTTTCGCGCGCCGGCTTGCGGGCCAGTACGGCCTTGAAAGAAAACTTCTTGTTCTTCTTGGCCAAGTCGGAAAGAGGGGGAGCCGGAGCAGGGTCGTTGTCTCTCGACATGTACTACGTAATCATGGTCAGTAAACACATGGCTCATGGCTATGCCAGTCGGCGCATTTGCGGCCGGAACCTCCTCCTTCCCCGCGCAGTTGTCCTTTTTTTTTTCTTCCACACAAACTCACATTACTGGGAGGCGGCGTCTTGCTGCGCAGGAACTCGCCCAACTCGCGGAGGTTTTGCGACTCCCTCCGCTGCCTTATGACCATGCGCAGGCGCGGATCGCCCCTCAAAGACCCCTGAGACCCCGTGCTGGAACCCGTCGACATCCACGACTGTCGTCGAGAAGACTCTCCGTTCTGGGAGCCTCGCAGGGATGATCCCGACGGGCTGGCATGGGAGCGCGATTTCTCATCTGTCACCGCAGTAGACGGCATTTCATTGCTGCCGCTGTCGGTAGCCAGATAGCCAGAAGACGTTGTTGAAGGGGCTCGCGAGTTGATCATGAGATCCTCCAGCTCTATCGTGGGCAAGTCGGCCGTCGTTAGATCTAGCTTGAATTCAGCATCAGAGGTAGAGACATGTTGGCCGAGTGGCAAGGTTTCCGACGTTGGGGGGTTGGCCATTCGAACAGCTCTGGCGTGAGTCTGAAGTTAAAAAAAGCAATACCCCGCTGAAAGAGCCCTAGTGGTTACGATTCGTCTAGAACTTGACAAAAAGCAATGTTTGCACTTTGTGACGGTCTCTTGACTCCGATTCGTCAATCCCAAATACTGTAGAAAAAGAATATCAAAGCCAAGGTACGCCGTGAAGGCCGTGATAAGTGACAAGTCATATAGCAATCAAACATGCAATTTAATCTAGGGCAAGCCAACCCCGAGACCCTTACTTATGGGAAAGATCAATAAGGGACCAAAGCCGGGACGATATTCGGTTCTCGGCTGAGCTTGTACAGGGTCTCTAATCTAGAAGAGCCAAGGTTATGTCCTGGATCGACGCTAAACTGCATGTTGGAAACACTGGTCACGGCTATGCAGACCAGGGGCCCAGCGTTTGTCGATCCGTCCCATACTTTGGAACTGGAGAGATGTGATTGACGGTGGCCCGCTCTCATGGGCTCGGCCGGGATGTTTGTAAAGCTTATCAGGCAAGTAATCCCATGTCAAAAACGAACCAAAAAAACAAAACAGAGGATTGGCTCAGTGGCAATAACCGACATGTGCGCACCGGCGCCCGCACCCCCAAACATGGCTGAGCACATGTTGTAAAGGTACCGTAGAGTTTGTAAACATTAATTTAAAAAACCATGTGGTGCATGGTGCACTTCCGCCACCAAGACATCCAAACATTGGCGTGTTCAGTGGTGGGAATTGCAAAAAAAAAAAAAAAAGAAAAGCTGGTGTCCAACTAGTCGACTATTCTTTCGTCTTTATCCACAAGACAGCTGAAGGTTGCAACCAAGACTAACGATTCAGGTCCTTAGTGGCATATCCGGAATGTAGATGCCTAGTTGAGCGAGGCTTCCCCCACAGCGCACTAGAACTCGGACATTTTCGGGCAGCGATTCAGAGTTCCGGTGGGTCAGGGAGCTGTACGTTTTGATACGCTCGTTCTCCGTTCATGTAAGGCGCTTCACGAAGAAACAAACAGTTGGGGAAGAAATTCACTGCTCGTGGGTGTCCTGGCGCCTCCATTGGTGGGTGGCACTGGTGAGCTATTTTGGCAGTTGACGTTGGTAGGTAGGCTTGAGGAGAATTTTTAGCAAGGTCTTAACCCCCCGTAAAAGCATCAGGGCCTCAAGGGCCTGTATGTGCTTATTTCATGGGCTTTCAGCCTAGACATGAACTAAAAGCAGTCATCTTTGCGTCATGGTTCCAGGGGAAATTTGTTCGTTGTGGCGTGCGCCACCAGCCCAAACTATCAAGTGGATTTATGCCAGGAGGTCGACGTGGCTGGCGCGTCCAACTGCCCCAGACCTCTTGTTTATCTGCCTAGAAAACTTGTGGCACAAGATGCAATTTTACATCTGATTGGCTTGATCAGCCGCAGAGGTACATTTTCCGGACTGGACCCAACTCTTTTTCCACAGGAGATGGGCCACCAGCCAGCAATTTGACCAAGTTTAGAACGATGCGAGCGGGACGAAGCAAGTCGTAATGATAGCACTTCCAGTGGCCGAACTGTGAGTGAGGGTGCCAAGTCAAAATGTGAACGAAGATGCGTATTTCGTCCGCCTATGCTACCCGTGTACTCAGATGCGGCTCTTGCCCTTCATCAAGCCGCCCTCATCTTTTGTACTGCGTATGGTCTCGTTGTGCTTGACGCGCCCTGCGAGGTTGCGGGAAAGTCCAAGAACTAGACATACATGGCTTGCAAGGGCGACTAGATCGCCCGTCTCATCAAGAACGACAGTCTCCATATCCATGCGTCCATTGCGAATCTGCTTGGTCTGCACGCGAAAGAACAACCACTCAACGCCTTGTTCAGGCAGTCGTTTTTTGACTTCTAGGCTCATGTTGAGAGTAGGATACCAGAATAGTGAGTCCCAAGGGAATGGCGTTTGGCTTGCTTCCGTCTCTTCGTCTGTAGGTGGCGGGTCCGGACGGTAGGACTCGACGATCATGGGCCACGCGTCTGCCACGAATCCCAGAGACGGGCCGGTGAATCTTTCTCCGTTTGCGAACCGAATCCATCTATCGAGGATACCTACTGCGGCAGTCGGGCCGGCCTTGGACTCGGCCCTCGGGCTGTAATATTCGAGGGCTTTGAACGCAGGCTGGGTCAAGGCACGATGGTGGGCCGGTGTGGGATACCGACACCAGAGCGGATCGTGGCCCTGGCGCATACGTTCAAGGCTAAGCGGCATAGAATCGGGAGGTGGCTCGAGCTTGAAGCCCGTCTTGAGCGTCAAGCCTTCCAACTTGTCGAAATCTGTGTTTTTGACAAAGGCCACTACCTCTCGCTTTGCCGTGCCATCAGCCGGGAGCCACGGGGCCGAGGTGGGCAGCGGGTTTTTGACTCCATCGCGTGATTGGTAGAGAGTGATCTGAAGGACTGTGGTCTGCCTGCCAGCCTTCATCTCGTCGACGACAAAGACGGCAGGCCCCACCTCGGTGCGGTCCAGGTACTCGAGGTGTGCCGTCATGGTGTCTGGCTGGCCACGGGAGGACCGGGCAAGGTGAAGTGCCGCCACACGGAGGAAACATGTTGCAACATAGCCTCCATGGGGCACTTTATGAATTGATCATGATGTATGCGGTTTGGTTAGCGAGAGCTTACTCTGGTGGACAAGATCAGTTGGCACTCGCTGCGACCAAGGTGCCTATGTAGACGGTAGGTAAGGACACGAGGTGGGTGAGATGAATAGACTCGATACGTGTGACTTGGCGGAATGAGGAAACTACCCACCCATGGCGATTCGGAAAGCCTTGTGGAAATGCACAGAATATATATTGACATCAAGGGCTTTCACCTCACTTGCTTCGGCAAAGGTGACCTTGTCCGCAGCAGGTGGTGAAGAGGCTGACGAAGGGGAGCCCATTTTCAGAGGGCGACAGTCTCATTGTCAACAGGCAGGTTTGAGGGATGCCCGTGTACCTAGGGGTCCTAGGTAGATCGGTTGGTGGTCAGTTGTATAGTTGTCTGTATGTACAGAGAGGATAGCGAACGGACAGCTTCTGACAGAGGACCAGAAACGGTTGGTCAATCCAGGTGAGCGCGTAGGTAAGGTTGGGGACAATGGAAGAATGTACTCTTTTATCGATTGTTTAAAAGCGGCCGGCAAATCCAATGGTCGGTGCCGAGGTAATGGGACATAGCTTTCAGAGAGCAAGGAGAAGGGATGCTGTAGCGTTAGGGTCCTGCAGTCATGGTGAAATGATTCTGCACATGTGGAATCTTGGCATTGGATGCCAACTCTTTTTTTTTTTTTTTTTTTTTTTTACCTGCCAAACATAGGTAAGGTAGGTAGGTAGGTACGGACCCAAGTTACCTGCAGAACATGGGTCAATTAAACCAAGTACCGCAGATAAGGCATCGGTAAACGGTGGGCAGGCAGCGAGACAAGCAATACGGTATTTTAGTTAGGGTACCTTGGCGAGGTTGTAGCTATTTCCACGAACGCATGGACTGTGCGCAAGCTGTTGTCGTTTGGGCTCTGAAAATGCCTAGAAGCAGAGCCTCGGTAAATCTTTGGGACTGATTATGTCATCAGGTCAACTCTACTTGCCAGCTTCTCGCCATTTCCTTCTGTTTCGGGCAGTTTCCTACCTTGGACAAATCCAATCCACAGGTACATCAGTAGATTTGGTTTTCAAATAATTTTTTACTGTACTGCTGTAACTGCTTTGAGTTTTAATGCTTTGTAAACTTTGCCTCGGCGGGGAGAGATTAAAATATCCCTATCCCTATCTGTTGGAATAGCCTCACTCGCGCGCGCAGCGGAAAGGAGGTAAAGCCGGGCCGGAGTTGCGGCCCCGGCG
>JAVHJQ010001069.1:0-17382 GCA_031306095.1 Pyricularia sp. CD86 | reverse complement strand
GCCTGTACGTGGGCCCAGTCCGATTCCAAAATGCCACCACCTCGGGGCTTATCAGATTCAGCCTCCGTATATCAATTTAGTCTGCATCAGTTCACCTGTGCCGCGGCTTATGTTGAGACCTCAAAACGTTGCGCCTACCTTCAGGATCAGTAAATATCGTGTTCTGGCCAAGTAGGGTTCTTATCACCCGATGGTCGTTGCGAAGCACGTGCGAATCAATTAAAATCAAACGTAGCGATCTCATGGCTGCGAGAGTATATGTAACTCGGATAACAAACAAAGGACGATTCCGTGTCGTGTACCTGCACCTGTACCGCATGTGGCTTCGCGCAGTGATTAATTAAAATTCTTGAACGCCTCGAAGCAGTCTTGTCTTTTGTTAAGTGCGTAGCTTTCCCGGGAGGATCAGCTACTCAGGCTGCTGATGTTTCCACTTTTCCATCAGAGCGTCTGCATCTATCCCGCAAAGCCTCGCCCTCTCGACAAGCGCCTGAGCCCTCCCGATGACTGGCGCATCGATCATCTGGTTGTCCATGGCCCAGGCCCCGCGGCCTTGTGCCTCTGCCTTGGTGTTGGCAACAACTATCCGGACAGCCCATTCGGCCTCCGCATCCGACACGCCGAACAAGCTGTTCACCGTCTCGAGCTGTCCCGGGTGAATGACCTGCTTCCCGCTGAATCCCATACCTCTGCCGTTACGGCACTCCTCCTCGAGCCGGGCAGGCTCCTTGTAGGCGGTGCAGACAAGGTCGATGATGCTGGGGACGTCGTAAGCCCGGGCCGCCGTCACCATCTTGCTGCGAGCGTACTGGAACTCGGCCAGGGACGGCGTCCGCGTGATGCTCAAGTCCCGCGCAAAGTCCTCGGCGCCAAACACGAGGCCGGACAGTTGGGCCAGCGGCTCGCCCGAGTCGGACTTTCTACCATGGAGGGCGGTGCAGATCTCGCGCAGGTCCTCGATGGCCCGGGCAGACTCGACAAGGGCAATCAGCGAGATGCGCCGGTACTTGTCGCTGACATTGCTGTTGCTGCCTCGGCTGGTCTGCTTTTGCCGCAGCGTTTCAAGCGCGTCTCTCCGCTTCACGTCTGCTGCGTCAACCAGCTGTGCGGCTTGCAAAACGTCGCGGCTAGAGTCGACCTTGGGGAGGAGGACGGCGTCCACCTGAGGGAGCGCGGCCAGCGCGGTGAGCTCCCTGCTGCCCTGGGCAGTTTGGACAGGGTTAACGCGCGCTGCCACCTCACGAATGGACTGTGGCCGCCCGTCAAGGGATCTGAGGTGGCCGAGTAGGTTCTCAAGCGCGGCGTCCTTGCTGCCAAGAGACACCGAGTCCTCGAGGTCGTAGGTCACATTGTCTGATTTTAGAGTCAAGGACTTTGCGATGTGTTTTGGGGATGATGCCGGGACTTTGTGTGAGAAAGCAATCCGGCGACATTTTCTTAGTCAAAAGCTGTTTTCTTTTTCTTGTTTTTTTTTTTAAAAAAAAATCAGACGCCCGCAAATATCATGCGGGATGAGAAGGAGAGAATATTGCGGCTTTACCATAAAATAGCGCCCTGCGAAGAAGTGAAGCGGAAGCCATCGTGACAAGGACTACAGACGTCGCCGATGCCGGAGAAAGGTGACAGAGGTCGACGATTGATAGCTTTGCCCGACTGAGATTTTGTTTCTTGGATTCAATCTCACAGCTTACTAGCATAAATATGGAGTTCCCTCATGGGATTGACACAAAGGAGGATGTATCGCAAATATAAAGAGAGGGGAGGGAGTTGATTTGATGCAATCAACATGGGCGTAAATGCAGGCGAAAGCCGAGTCTGAGTCTACCCCCAATTGGCAACTTGTCGCAATGTCAAACCAATCAAATTAACCCTAACCCTTGAGCATGCGTCAGCCACATCGCCATATTGACCACGCGTCACAAGCCAGCACAGCTAAGTAACAGTTTCCAACCCAACAAAACCTCCAACGACCTAGGTGCCGTTACACATTGATTACTTGGACACCATTGCCTGCCCACCAGAAGCGCAGGAGCTCTCACGACGACCCTTGACAGAAGATTCTTTTGGGGAAAGCTACGGCAAACAATCTCGGCGCAATTGATCCAACGAATACACACAATCCATCTATACGCAGCTTTCCGAAACAGCTTGCAAACAGTTCCACCATTGCCAGCAAGCTACTCCCATCTCGGCCGTGCTGTACTGAGGTAGCACATTCTTCGAATCCGAGGAGGAGCCCTTGCAGGATATCATCGTTGGATGTCCAGCTGGCTGCCTAAGAAGACACAAGCACTTTAATCGGCCCTCTACACCAAACCTCCGTCCCAGATGATGGAAGCAGAGCAGCAGCCCGCACCGGGCTCCTTGAGCTGGAGGTTAAGCTCGCACCCCATCACTCTGCTGACCTTTCTCGCCTTTAGAGTTGGTAAGTCGTCTCCAGGCCAGCGCCCACAACCTGCACACGCGGGGCTTCCCTACCAGACAGACCAAGAGCAAAAAGACTGACACAATCTTTTTGCCCAACAGCAAGCCTGCTCGTGTACCTCTTCGGCCTGATCTTTATAGATAACATGGTCATGATCTTTATCATCACCATCCTACTCCTCGCCGCCGACTTTTACTACCTCAAAAACATCGCCGGCCGCCGCCTCGTCGGCCTGCGCTGGTGGAACGAGGTAGACCCCCAGAGTGGCGATTCGCACTGGGTCTTTGAGAGCAGCGAGCCCGGAACCAAGACCATCAACCCGACCGACAGCCGCTTCTTCTGGCTCGCCATCTATGCCCAGCCGCTCCTCTGGATCGGCCTGGCCGTATTGGCGCTCGTGCGCCTCAAGTTCATATGGCTACCGCTTGTTGGTGAGTTTACACAAGGGACAAAAGGGGGCCCTTTGGTATTACTGGTTTTTGGAGGACCTTTTTTTTTTCTCTCTCGGATAACTGACTTGAAATAATCATAGCCATTGCACTCGTTCTCACCATTACCAACTCGCTCGCCTTCTCTCGTTGCGACAAGTTCAGTCAGGCGTCCAACCTGGCCGGCAGCGCTTTCTCAACAAGCAACTTGGCAGGGTCAATTGCGACAGGGCTCGCCGGGCGGTTGTTTTCGAGGAGCTAGATTTTGATGAATGGACGTACAATCATGGGAATAGTGGGTTATCCTGTAGGTACGATTTACTCATCCTTTGTTTTCAAATATCGGTCGCCTTTCTCCGGGTTTCAATGTCTCAATATAGCATCGCATTCAACCCCTGCTGCTGCAAAATGGAAGTGATTGTCGATGCCATGTGTGAATTTACTAAAGGTTACAGTCACCGGGTGTCTGTATGCCACGTTCACTGTATTTTCTGGCGGTTGGCCGAACACATCGGGGTCTTTCCAGTAGCTCCAGCAGACAGTCGACCTCCGATGTATCCCGTAGAAATGATGATATTAGTTGGGAGTAAAGTCATCTGCGAGGCAGCCACAAAACCAGAGTTTTGCAGCAATGGGTGTGTTGGGGGTCAACCGTATGTTTGAATTTGCCCGTTGCATCGAAATTCTACAAGGCTAGGAGCAGTTTCGGAAAATACTTTTGATTGCAAATCGCCATGTTTAATGCAGCCTCTCCTTATTTGCATCCCATATGATTTCCAATAAGGATTGCCAAGCCAAAACAACGTCAGTTGACGAAAGGGTTCTTCGTCCAGAAGTCAACCATCGATATTCCTGTATCCTCTTCGGCTGCCAAGGGCAGTGTGAGGCCGCGTCTCGTGAACGGGCCAGTAGTATAACCATCCTGCGAGCGTTCAACAGGCTCGATATAAGCCTCGGTCTCTTTCCCCCACTGTTCGTCATTGTAACTATCATTCATCTTCGAACCTGATTCGGTTCCCAAGACCTCGTCCTCAATTGTGGCTATATAGTGCGCCATATCAGCCGACTGTCCGAGTTGCTGATGGTTGACCGTGAGCTTCTGAGCATTGTGACTGATCAACGGAGACGGTGATGCGTGATTGTAATAGAAATCCTCTCGGTTCGTCGGCAGAGTCTGTATGGATGACGTTGAAGTTCTTGCGATATCGTGGTAGAACCGAGAGTCAGCATCGTGTCTTGGGGGGAAGCCGAGTTGTAAATCCGGATTTGATGGCAGGAGAATCGTTGCGGCGTTTGGCACTATATCCAGCTGTTGAATATTGGAGACCGACGGCTGAAGGATTCGCGAATCTAATCTTTGATCTGCTTGAAATTCAGTAATCACTTGTCCGCCCATGTTTTCATATGGTTGTGAAACGGTAAAGGTATCGGCCGCTCTCTGGAGGGTCTGGACAAGTCGGGACTTGGGGGGCTCGGGCCGCGTCGGTATGCTTAACGGCAGTGACCTTGTGGAGGAAGCGGGGAGATCAATACAGCATTGTGTATCCACTGAAGGCTCGTTTTTTAAAGGACAGGCATGTGCTTGCTTTATGGGGCTCGCGTCGTTATGCGTAGTTGGCAGCTGACGCAGTGATATGGCTTCGGTTGCCAAAAATTCCAGATCTTTGTTTTTCTTTACTTGTGGCTGATGGTTCCATGTTCTCACGGTTACTGTGGGAAGATATGTGTTTGCTACAGTCTGCAGCAAAGAGGCATCAAAATCAAGATTTGCGTGGTTCGGGGGCTGTGTGCAGCTTAGCCTTCGTGGAGAGCCAGTGCCGTCGAGGACGCCTGTCTCTATGATGGAGCGTGTGATCTTGCCCATGGAGGAGCTTCCTATGAGAGAAGAGTTTGTTTTACATAGGTCAGGGCACCCTACCTGCTCCAACCTCTGTAGCAACTCCTGTCTGAGAGGCGATGAAATGCCACCGGAACTCCCACTCGGATGATTATTTAAAGTCCGTACTGTTGCTCTGCCTGCACTTCCCGAACGTGATTGAGGTGGACACGAATCCGATCTTCTGGCAGAAAGGCGGTCCGGATTCGTCCAATATTCAGTCGGCGTTGTTGACCTATGGTGTTCCTGATGTAGCCCTGTAGATACAGGGGCTGCTTTTGTGAAGAATGCTGACACCTCCTCGTTTAGCCTGTCTTGTCGATTCCTCTCGCGCAAACGAGCACGAGATGGGTTCTTGGCACTCGGATCTTCACATGGAGCTTTCAGGAAATTCATTTCATGGAATTCAAGATCGACAACTGAATAACCGTCAAGTCAGTATGGTCGAAGTACTTTGTAGGACAGAGACAAATAATAAGTGGCGATCTATTTGAACTTACGGGGGCGCTTGATGCCGTTGAGCTTGCCGAATAGACCTGGTCCTGGATGTGTCTGGGGGGGTGCAGATCAGTTACCATGGATGTCAACCAATGGTTCCTTCTGGGCGAACTTACAGTCACACGCTCGCTAAGGATAGCATCTGATGTAAACTTGGCCACCACGTCACGCGAAGGTTTGGACAAGGCGGCTTTCCTGGACCTCTGTCTATCCCTGTCAATGTTGCTGTCGGCTCTGGCTTCGGTGGCTTTTCGTCGGTGTTTGCTGTGGTGCGTATCGTACCGATCTTCGCGAGTCTTGTACCGAGGCCGCTTCTCGAACTGGGGTGGTCTTTCGATGCGCTGCTTTGATGTACTCTCATAGCTAGCCTCGGATGGCAACCTTTTGCGCTTGTGACCAGCATTACCTGCCAAGATCTGATATTTAGTACCATGTCGACGCTGCGGGAGCTGGTGAGGACTTCTCGAAGCGTCACTACCAGATATATGACTAGATAGGCGCCTTCGAATCGCTTCTGGGCTCGTTGCAGTTGTTGAGATCCATTTCTCAACTTCAACCTTTCTGTCTTCGACTACTGAATCTTCACACTGGCCACGAGTTTCATGTACCCTCTTTGACGCCGTTGGGATGTTGACTTTTTGATCCGGAGTGTGATCCCTGTAAGGACCTTGGTCTTTGCGTTGATGCTTTCTTCGCGCCACCTTGCGTGGCGAATTGCGCCCAGAGACATCCGGAGGGATAAGCTGGTTCAGCCATCTGTCAACCTTGGACGGTTGGCTACAGGCGTCTGTGTCCATGTCTAGGTACTTAGGTGGGAGAACTTAATTCCAAGATCCATTTGAGAGAGAAATGGCCAAACATAAGTAGGTAAGGTAGATAGGTAGAGAAAGCAAAGCGGACGAGGATGGGCTTGCAAATATTTGCAACGCGGTAAAAATTTGAGCACAGATACAAAGAAATTCACTTGGGCAAGCTGGTCAACCTCCTCAGGTGTCTGACCTAGAAGTGCAATATGGTTGCCATTGAGTGCGACTAGTTCAACATGATGCTATGCGGATGAAGGCTTGAGCGAACCAAATCCAACACCCGAACGAGAGAGTCTGCAAAATATCTCCCTGGGTAGGTAGGTACCTTACCCTCGGTATAATACGAAGTAAGGTACCATGGTAAATGTGGCGAATCCGTGAGCTAGTAAACATAGGTTCAATAGCGGCAAGATTTACTTGGTGTATGCCTGCCTCTTGTAGCTTACCTGCCTAGATCGTACCTTACCTTACCGAGAAATTTGTATTGCCGTTTTGGGACGTATGCATGCAGCAAGGGCTCTCCGGGTCTTGCGGTGGGTCTCTCGGAGCTCTGCCGGCACACCGAGCCAAGACGGAGCCAGCCTGTGCGTACAGTAAAAAGCACAATCATTGGAACCTTCCACTGCCCTGATAAAAAAAAAAAAAAAGCGCACCTGGAACTTTCAGAATAACGTGAAGAAGGCTCATTTCATGTTAGTTTTGCATTGCCTAGATTTGTAAAGAGAGCGGCTATTTTCGGATTGTGCTACATACCAAGATACTTGTTGCGCAACACTTGCTGAGATTGGCTACCTATGTAGGTAGATGCCGTACTTGCCCGCAGGTAATTGAGTGAATACACATATTCCGTACACCATTTGTTCACGGATATGGCAGCAGACCCGGCAACTCTCAAGCACACCAACTGAAATGTATAGTAGTTATTTCAAAAACAAAGTAGACATGAATATTTTCCAACGCAAATATGTCAAATCACTACCGTGTTTTGAGTACCAGCAGCATAGTCACTGACATGTCGGAATGTTCAGCTTCAAAGGTGGCACAGGCCTTTGCATATCATGAGAGCATCAAGACACTAAAAGCCTCAGGCAGCACACTTGTTTCATCCCATGGACTGCAGTCTAGTCGTGCATGAGGAACCTCGAGAAATAAGACCAAAAGAAGACATTGGACGAAGCGTGATGGTTGGTGGGAGAAGCAAAGAAAAAAAAGGGAGCTAAGGTGAGTAAGGAGCCAGGGGGAACATTGTGTCAGAGAATATCGGTCAGAGGTAAGAGAGTGTGTGGGGATGTGTGCTTGGGTTGCAATGCGGCTAAATCCATGTCCGGAGTTGTGGGTTTGGCGTATTGTGCTTGAAGGTGGTCCGGATTTCCTGCTATTGGGTGGGGGTGGGGTATTTGGCTTGCTTGGGTGCTGGAGCATACCTCGGGCAATACGTGGTAAGTACGGTAAAATACTGAAAATACAAGAATATGTTGGAGACCAAGTAGTTCAGACTGTTGTCAGTTCATTGTGAGTCATTATAAAGAAAACGGGTTGGACAGGTGGAAACAAAAATAATGGTCTTTGTTGCAAGAGTATCGCTCGCATGTTGGAATTCTCGAGGCTATATGCAGTCTGTTCAAAACGAAATGATCCCACGGTGTGAGGTCTGGTGGGCGCGATAAACAAGATGGATTTTATCAGGAGCCCAGTGGGTACAGGCGGGTCATGCGCCCACAAGATACCACGATATCGTGAGTGTTTATGAAGCATGCTGCCTTGAACTTCCTACCCATTAATCATTCAAGATGGTACGCAGCAGACAGCTAAGGTAGCTTGGGTAGGTATGTACCTAGGTACCTAGGTAGGTAGGTAAGGTAGGTTGCTCTACCTTACCTAGCAGCTACCTTGGATAATACACCTATACCTATCTTATCCTAAGCTTTCCTGCTCTGACAATGAATACTAACTAACTAGCCTTAATACCGTATATCGTATATGAATCAAGAACAAAACTTATTCCTGGTAGTAGCTAGTAGGCCTTGCAGTCTTGAACGTTTGGATAATAGTGGACCCTGCAAGGACTTTTTGGAAACCACGTGGTGCTTCGTCGGCCACTTTCTTCCGTCAGCTGTCATGGAAATTATTCATGATACAGTAGGTGAGTTCGCATTCCGTTTGGAACCTCACATATAGTACCTGCACGTTCTTGACTGGTGACTGTGGTTCAGTATGCCTGTAACCGTGGTAGATTCTGGAGCTTGAGAGGCTTTCCCTGCGCCCAGGGTTTCACTCAACGTGTTTGCTCCTATAGCGGTAGTCGACTGGTGGGATGTACGAACCGATGGAGTACATTAGGAACAAGTGCATGGTAAGCAAGTGGGGACAAATTGACCCGAACACCAAAATTGGGCGAGCCACCCCAAAAAGAATAAGTATTGAGAAATTAAAATTAAGAGCATAGTCTTACTCACCATTGGAAGTTATACTGGGCTGCATACTTTGGATCATTTTGCTTCAATTTTGAATCAACTACTACAGTATTTGTTGGAATATTTTGGTGTCCGGGCTAATTTGTCCCCCCACTTGATAGGTACCTAGGTACATACGGTAGACAGAGCTTCCCAAGCTACCCTGGCTTGCCCTGGCAGAGTGCTGGGAAGTGCGTGCATGCGACCCACAACTCTAACGGTTGTTACGCACTCACCTCGGTGGCTTCCAGTGGGGTGGTATCACAGTGTCCACTTTCCTACTTGATCGCACTTTCTTTTTTTCTTCTGCTCGAGTTGATTGAAAAAGAAAAAGACAAAAGACAATATGCTTCTATTCCAATCCAGCTACTAAACTGCAATATCTGTGCACCTGGTACTTAATATCAAGACTTCCATATCAATCAGGCATTGCAAAAGCTGCCCACTCAAAATAAGAAATGTACTAACCATTTTGAGCACTATTTCTGTACCGTACTATAGGTACTGTACGGCATTACTCTCGGCAAAGGGTGGAGAGATCGCCGCTGGACACTCCCTTCTTTCAGTGGGCGACTACCGTCACACCATCATGTGCTCGGCATAGAAGGAAGGGCTGGGCCATAGCCAAACCAGGATTGATTGGGTGGAGAGAACTCCGTTTGAAGCCCTGAATCTGGGGTTGTATTTCGGTCAATCATCATCCATCCCATACAAAATGATCCCATACAACATTGATTGGTTTGGCGGAGCATACAAGCCGCGATTCGTGCCCTTGCAGCAACCCAGCAAAAAAACAAAACAAAAGAGGGTCAAAGGAATGGAAGGGAGCTTGTGAGGAGATAGGGAACGCATCCAATGTTATGTCAGTACGTGGTAAGCAAAACAGTCCCAAGGGTTGCAGCGGCAGAAGGCTAAAAAATCAGCATTGGTGTGACAATGCGAACATTATGCGCCCTTCTGCTGCAATTGTTTACCTGATCTAGCTGATGAACACAGTGATCCCTGAAGCAAACCATTCAAACATCAGACATTAATGCATGCAGACCACAGATGCAAGGAGGCAGGCTGCTACACATGACAAAATATAGTAATTTTTCTCCGACTGACACCATATCGATCGAACATAAAAAAAGCATGTACCACCAGTTTAAGCCCCCCCGTCGAAACATAGCTTCGTACCTATATATCCACTCACCCAATTATGTACTTGATCGATCTGCCCATCACCGACCAGATGCCTGCTTCCCATAAAAGGTGAAGTAAGGCAGAGTATTGATAATTATTACATACTATTTTCCTACCCGGTCTAAAAGGAAGCCCCCCCTCGAATTGCCCCAGCATCGAATACCATGATTAGCTTATAGCTACCACCACCAAAAAGCTGTCAGTTAACAGCCGATGGTTTGGACTGTTGCGGATGATTCTCTACCTTGGACTTGGCTCCATTGCGGAGACAGGCCACCAATAGGAACCCCTTGTCATTCACCTCGTCTGTTTGATTCTTGTTTGGGGGGCGACCCCCTTGCTCGCCACAGTCATGCCTCCCTTCTTTAAACCCTGCTACAAACATCCTCGGTCCTCGATCTTGATTGGAGATGAATCTTCATAGGGTCTACTGATACAGGTCAGGTCAATCTGGAGCTCTATGCTCCTAGGTCCTTTTGGCTGCCGCATCTGGTACTATTCTAAATATTGTCGGGGTACAATGGTACTCTAAATGATACGGCGTTGCAGCGATGGATGCTTTTTCTTCTTCTTCTTATTCAAAATGCCCAATCGGGCAACACTGGTTCATGTCTATACCAACTTCACTGGTCAAAAAGACTGTTGGTACTATACACACAAGCAAAACTAATCAATAGCTGACCACATCAAGGTGAATGCGCAAACGAAATCCATGTGGGCACGTTCACCTGTGACCCCATCGACGGTCACACCCCCCTGGCTAGTCACTTGGTAGCACGTTGGTGAGCTTTGCGCTCCGTCCGATAATGTGCAACATTCAGTGCCATGTTCTTTACTCGATGTGGCAGTGTTGGGTACCAGTTCAACTCGCAACAACACAGCTCTCCTACTCTCAAGTCCACCGCAGATACCAAGATACATCCCTGACCCTGCCATTTATTAAACCTCCTAGCGCCTATACTATACATGTTTGACACAAACAACCAGCAACCTACCGCAGGCACTGTCCATAGGGGAAGATAAAAAAAAAAAGAAGATAAAAAAAAAAGAGCCCACACCCGCAGCCCATACCTGCCAGGACACCCAGGCACCGCTTCAACATCCCCCCCACCAC
The DNA here is from genome assembly GCA_031306095.1 of Pyricularia sp. CD86. Classification (NCBI taxonomy): domain Eukaryota; kingdom Fungi; phylum Ascomycota; class Sordariomycetes; order Magnaporthales; family Pyriculariaceae; genus Pyricularia; species Pyricularia sp. CD86. The sequence continues at coordinate 6,597 of JAVHJQ010001069.1, read as the reverse complement.
CCACTACTTGCTCTACCACTTTAGAGTGACCCAACCCTTCCCCTCACTGCTACCCAACCTGTCCACTTGAGCTCACTTTTTCTTTCACTGTCAAATGGTTCGTCCATCCTGTCCTTTCTTGATCCAATATATCGCGCGCACCGTAGCGCCCGTCTGCATTCCGCAAACCTAAGCAACTCTACCTGCCGTCGTTACTGTTCTAAAAGACGTTTTTATTGCAAGCATTGACTCGAGACGACTGAAATATATGCATCCATCAGCAAGCAAGAGTCCTTCCAGCTACTAAGTATACCTTACCAACCGTCAGTTAAAAGTCATCTTTCCCTTAAAAAATACAGGCCTCGCCCAGACACATCGCGTGCGCGCTAGAGCCGAGACGTTTGTGTTGTTGGATGCGCGCACATTTACCAGGGGCCCGGGGAAAAATACTAGACTTCATATCTGCTCTCGTTCTCTTCCAGAGCGCATGTGCGTCATGTATCCAAACTCGCTTCTTTCGTCCCTCCATGATAAGTCAAAAAGCTCTACTACTAGTGCCAGAAGGCTGACCAGCAGCCGAGTTCCATGGCGCGCACAGCAGAAGGAGCACAAGACAAGTCTCGGTAAGAGACGAAGGTGCCCGCTGCCCACAGCAGCTTTTTTCTTCTTCTTTTCTTTTCTGAAATCATGTCGAAACTCTTCATCGGGTGAGATCACGGCCGCATTTTCCCCGTTGTTTGGAAAGCGTTATTGTAGTCAGGCTTTTCCCCTTTTCAAAAAGGAACGATGCTGACAGTCTGAGTTTGAAAAGCGGCCTTGCCTGGCACACGGAAGAAGGTACTCTGCGACAGAAATTTGAGGAGTATGGCGTTGTAGAAGAGGCTGTAAGTTTGCCCTCGGAACCGGCAGTAAAACCGAGCATTCATGGCTCCTTTACAACTTTTTTTTTTTGCTGACATAGAGCGCTTGGGTATTTCAGGTTGTCGTCAAAGACAGAGATACAGGTCGCAGTCGAGGATTTGGCTTCGTGCGATATACCAACGAAGATGATGCCCAAAAAGCCATCACAGCAATGAACAACGTCGAGTAAGCTCAAGTCCTACAGGACCATGGCTTCCGCCCCCAAAAAAAGGACACAGCTTTCGCTTCTGTTGTCTTTTCCTTGTCTCCCCCTGACCACAAAACTCGATGTAGGTTTGACGGACGGACGATACGTGTCGACAAGGCCTCCGACACCGGCCCAAGGGGTGGCGGTGGTGGTTTCCGAGGCGGCTACGGCGGCAGGGGTGGCTATGCATCCGCGCAGATGCCGCCGATGCCGTACGGTATGCACCCCCAACAACAGTACGGCGCTCCTCAGATGTATCCCCAGCCTTATGGCCGCGGAGGTTACCCGCAGCAGATGCCAGGGTACGGAGCTCCACCAGCGCAGAGTAAGTAGAGATCGACAGAGATTTGGAGAGGTTGTTGTCTGGTTTTTTATTTTTGTTCATGTACGATGGACAGACAGAGAGAGACAGAGAGAGAGGAAACGATGTTGACACAAAAGCCCGTTGCATAGCTTGGCAAGCCCCAGCTGGCCACCCTGGATATTACCCTGACCCGTCGGGTCAAGTACCACCCCAACAACAGATGCCCCCGCAAAACCCCCAGGGCGGGCCCTATTGAGTGAAGCAAAGCGGGCTATTAGGAAAGGGAGGGGAGAGGTTTTTCTTTTGGGGAAGAATATCCACGACAACCAACTTTGGAAATGCGACCCCAACCCAATACCGGGAGGAGAAGACGGACAAAACTTGGCGCCAGCAAAAAAAAAAGAAAAACGCAAAAGGAGACCATTTCGAGTTCTATATCAACTGTGGCAGGATGGGGTCACTCGGGGGATTCCGTCCTGTTTGTTGTTCGCGATTCTTTGCGGTGTTAGTACGCGACCGATACCCAACCCCCCTTTATGACCCTCCAACCATGGAGGGCACGGTGGAAAACTTATATGACTTATACAAAAACTACATTATGAACTTGAAACTTCATTTGAGATGACTCTTATTCTGCCTTGGGGGAGGAATGGATGAGCTATGGAACTCTCTATTGGCCCGAACCTTCCACGTCCGTCTCCTGGATGGATCTGTTGACCCCGGCGCAACTGCAAAATACGCACGCATATGCCGGACCGGGTGGTTATATGTGCTTCTATACGTGTAAAACGGATGACGCGGGACCGAGCCTTGCCAATACCTAGCCCTGCAAAGCCGCCAGTGAGAGAGACCTGGTACGTGTCGTTCCTATATTGAAGCAAGATGTTGACCCTCATGAAAGCAGCCCTGCTAGCTAGACTTCTCGGTCTCTTCTTGCTCCACGGTGCTGTGGACTTTGTGGAAGTCGGCATTCTGGGATGATTTGTCGACCTGAGTTGCAGAGTCCGCCTGCATGGCACGAACACGCCTCGACAGGTCGGCGACATGCTCATCCCCGCTCTCCGGCCCCAGCTGGTTTAGAGCATCATCCAGGGATAGGAGATAATCCCTGTTCAGTCCGCTGGGCCCCTCGGAGCGGTAAATATGCTCGGCGAGGGCCTGCGGGTCCTGAGGTCCCACGAACTGGGGGTTGTCGGGGGTGCCGATGTAGACCAAGGTCCTGATCGGGCGGGATCTGTCTGCTGGGTGAAATGGCGTGTAGTGGATGGTGTAACCATTGATTTCTCGAATGTCTAGATAGTCCTTGACCTCGTCCACCTTGTCGGCCTTGATGCGGTACGCAACACCCCAGACGCGATCGGGAGCATCCTCGTGGTGATCGGTCAGGGTCTCCCAGAAGGAGCGCTCCAGCAGCGTGACGACACGTCCGGGCTTCTCTGGTGTTCCTCGGTGATCCTCGCTGAGAAAGGGAAAAAAATCAATGTTAGTGGTGAGAGACTAGCTTGAAGTGCATTGATACATTGGATCTCTTCATCTCGGCGCTTGCCCCAATATCAGAGATTGGAGAGGGATATTCTTAGTTGCACAATAGCATGCGTACCTTGCCTATCATATCATGGTCAGCCATTAATGTTTTGAGAAGTATGGAATATAATTGCCGAAAATGAGCTGTGATGTACCGCAGATATGGAACGCGCCTGGCTCCTCCGTGCCTATATACCCATGGAAATGTGAGATTACAGTGCACATACCTGCCAAAATCGTCTGACATAGCCAGTCACCCAACCGGGTATTCTGCGGTCTTTGGAACCGTGTTAGTGATTCCATTATCGACTTCTAGTTAGGCTCGGCCGAGAGGCCTGGTTGCCAGGAGGCTAGTACCGAAATGAGGGGGAGGTTTCCAAATTAGACTCCTAGAAAACACAGCAAGCAGCACATTAGAATTATTGGGCCAAGAAAATAAAAATAAAAATAAGAAATAAACAATAACAGCCAGTCCCGACAATTCTCTGGTCTTAGCACTTAGATAGGGGTCTTTTGTTTTATATTCATTTTTGTTTAGCATACCCATAACCAAAAATCCAAAACTCCCCATCATCGTCCGGGAGGGGCTTTCCACTCGCGGCCATGATCGTGGGAACGGCAAGGCTGATCCGCTCTAGACAGGTAGATACACCGATACACCGGACCTAGTCGGATATCACCGCGAGATTGGATTAAATCTGTCCTGTTGTTCTATTTGAATTCGTCCTTTCTGTTTCGCAAATACCGGATCTGGGTAGTGCAGATCTACTTGGCGGGGGTTTGGATTCGTAAGGTAGTTAGTTAGTGTAAGCGAGTACAGCAATTACGGTCTGGACACCTTTTACCCGAGTCGAGTTTTCGGTTCAGTGATCCTCCCAGGTATTGCCGCCTTGGTGAACGCTGTGAAACTGCGGGGCGGCCACGCAACGGGTGGGACCTCAGTTGGCCCATTGTCCCCTGGTGCCGGTGCCGGGTTGCACCCGGAGCCGCAACCTTTTTAGCGTCCACTAGGGGGTTGATGATCACGCAGCTGGATGGATCACGGAGTGAAGCCGGAACTCCTGAATTATGACAATCAGAATCAGAATCGAATCAGGACCATTGAAAAACAGCCGCCGATGCCGCTTGGCTGCATGCCGCCTCAGCCGGGTAGAAAACAAGGTGAGGAAAAGCCAATCCCAAAGGCGCTTACTCGCAGCTGCATTAGGCGCTTTCATGATCGGACTCATGTAGTATGATGATGGATGTCATGTTGCACAAAGCATGTTGGGCTGTTGGTGTATTGTAGGTCGAAATTATAGGCCTGGGAAACAATGTAGTAGACCTTGACTGAGGCCCAATAAGCGCGCTGCAGCTGATTTACCAGGAATTGGTTCTTTATCTGTTCCATGAAAATACGTCAGCATATTTGATTTCCATGGATCTTTGGGTTTATTTTTATTTTTAAATAGCTTACTTTGGGTAAGGTCAGGAACGCACCCAAGGTTGTGACCCGCGTTTTCTTCGTAAGGCAGGGCCGCAACTAGGTCTAGCAGAATTGGCTGTGGGGTTGGTGTCGCCCTGCAGAAGAAGAAAAAGACCCCTGGAAACCGTTGCAGACATGGGCGTATCGCCCCGCACCCACGACGTTGGGTCCTGTCTGGTCACATCAAAAGCAGCCAATTTGCGAAAGGACTCGGCGCGAACCCCTCCATCATATCCGTCGGATATCCACAGCTTTGACATCGTACAAGGCGCCCCAAGCTCGTTGATTACGACGCCCTTCTTGTTCCTTGTCTCGTTTAATTTCTTTACTTACGGCCTCTTTTTAACTTTTTCGTCCTGAACGTCATTTTTTCACGTTAGTAGTTCCTACTCGAATTTAATCTCCCGCGACGAAAAGAGCTTTGAGTTCAGTGTTGATATCCTCCGACCCGGTACCCCCGCCTGTCTTTTCGTTGCGCGCCTGTGTGCCACACGGAGTGTCCATCTTAAATCTCGATTTTAAAAACAGCAAAGTACAATATTCTAAAATTATGGCGTACAACCGACCCTACAACCCGGACGAGCTTCCCAGGTAAGCCCTTACTTGTAGCACAACGGCAATTACAAACGCGACAATTGCCCTGGAACACCAGTTCACCGTACTAACCCTGAGGAACCGCACCTATTCGCAGGTTCGCAGAGCCCGAATCAGTAAGATAGCAAACTACCTACCTCTTGCGCATTCGTACTTGTATGCTCTCGCAAGCATATCTGCAGCATTGCTGACAATTACAATTACTTTACAGAAGGGCAGCAACCAGAAAGCTCCATCTCCTGCCCAAGCAAGCCCCCAATACCACCAGCCGCCGCCCCCTCAAAGCCGATATGAGAACAAGCCTGTCCCTCCCCGGCCCGACCAGAGGCCTCTTGGTAGCGCGACACAGCAGCGCCCACCAGTAATCAGCCGCCCGCCGCCGAGTCCCGCGCCACCCGAGACAAGAGATGGCAACGATTCGACCCTGAGGCCGCTGTTCAGGGCAGTCGACAAAGACGGTAAGCTATCATTTGCGCCAACATGTAACCTTTGAAAATAAATGTGTAGGAAAAGATCATGGGCCCTGACTTCAGCCAACAGGTACTGGCCAGCTCTCTGAGAGGGAACTCTCGGCGGCCCTCGTCAACGGAGACTGGACAGCCTTTGACCCGCACACGGTCCGCATGATGATCCGCATGTTCGACGCCGACCGCTCCGGCACCATTGGTTTCGACGAGTTTTGTGGTCTCTGGTCGTTCCTAGCCAGCTGGCGCACGCTCTTTGACCGCTTCGACACGGACCGCTCCGGCAGCATACAGCTCGAGGAGTTCCGCAACGCGCTCGTCGCCTTCCGATATCGGCTGTCTGACCGCTTCACCGAGCTGCTCTTTAGGACTTATGATAAGCGCGGCGAGGGCTCCATGAGCTTCGACCTGTTTGTTCAGAGCTGCATCTCGCTCAAGCGCATGACGGACGTGTTCAAGCGCTACGATGACGACCGCGACGGCTACATCACCCTGAGCTTTGAGGACTTTTTGACGGAGATTCTGAAGCAGCTCAAGTAGTGCTGAGAAGCGACTTGTCTAGTATGCTGTGGAAAAGTATTTTTCTGGTGGGTGAAGGGGGAAGATAAAGACTGCTGAATAAAACATTAAAGGACAAAAAAGCCTAAACAATGAAGAGGAGGAGGAGGAATGCATCACGAGCAATGGCCCATCATTCTGGGTAATTTGTAGTATTATTCTTTATTGTTTTGTCTGGCGATCATTTCAAGACTCATCAAGTGGCTTGTGTTCATTCCACGATTGAACACACGCATCAGAAGTCCATTACCACAATCCGTTACGCAATCCAAGCGTGAGGTGCATGCCTCTGACGTTGTTGACCCGAATATGTATGTCTTGGTGCTTGGCAGCTTGTATCTATTCAGCCCTGCCAGGTTGCCGGGTTTCCAGTGCTGTGGAAGTAGCAGAAAGGAGTATCAATTGCACGTTAATATAGACAACACGATGGGAATTTGCTTATAATAGAGTTGAGCTTGATGTTATTTCATCTATATGGGTCCGTCTGGATATCACTCAGCCGATAGAAACAAAAACTCAGGAATAATTTGGCCAATAGCTTTTAGTAGGGCACTTAATAAGAACAATATCTTCATAAACAGGTAACAGACCAGATCTGTAG
>JAVHJQ010001067.1:0-11591 GCA_031306095.1 Pyricularia sp. CD86 | reverse complement strand
GGGGGGGGGGATGCGGACCGGAGTTCACAACTTGTCTGAGAATGAATGTGGCTGACATAATGGAGTCTAAATTTATTGAACACAACTGGCTAACGAAGTAAAAATAATGCGGGTTAGGATTTCGGAGGTTCTTTTAAGCGTGCAAGCCGCGCACATAACGGATTTCCCTTTACCAGTAAATCGTGCTCCGACCTGAATTATCAAGTGATTTCGCATCTAAGATCCCTTTGACCCTCGAGACAAAATAACCAACCAGATACTCATTCCAGCCATCAAACCGTACGGATACACTAACTGAATGCAAGCCCCTTTTGTTTCAAATAGTATCGGGTTTACACATCTCCTGGTTTTTTTCTCCGCATGGGAAAGGGGAGTAGAGAAATAAATACTCTCGCTGACGTGCGGCATTTTTCGCCCCGACAAGGCAGGGTTTCCCCGAAACCATGGTACTTATATCGGCGAATTTCCACGGAAAGGGTTTCGGCATTACCACTCAATTTCTAACCCTTCAGTTGTATTCAAGGTCTCCCGAATTCTGCAGAGGAGGAAGGGGAATGTTTTTTTTTCTTAACACAAAACAATATCTATCAAATCATTTTGACGCATGCACTACATACGGTCCGACTGCCGACCGGACGGTTCCAAGTGCACTTGGGGAGACTGTCTATTCAAAGCCAGCGCTTGATCGTGAGCAAGGAGCGGACCGGTCTTATGTTCCGTTCAGGGCAAGCGGATCAGGGATAAAAAGGTTTGATGGAAGCTGCATGTCCCCTCTGGTTTCTATATCACGGTTGAGTCCCACCTCCCGAGCCTTTGAAAACTGACCATTTGAGTTCGATCATGCGGGCCTATGTTGCAAAGAACCTAGACTTCTAACATGAAATGGATAGAGCAGCATGTTAGTTATTGCTTGCTCGGCTGGAAAGGCAGCTAGCTGGTTTTGCGCAAAGAAAAGAGTACAAAGAGTTCAGAGAGCAAAATGACCGAATGAGTAAAGAGAAATACGGCATAGCTCTCCCTTGTCACCAAACACTATCCAGGTGAGATTTCTTACTCAACAAGGTCAACGTGATTTGTGCTGTTCTTGATTTTATTTCACCTTGGCTACATCACAGCCAACCAGCTCAAGCCTTGTTTTCAGAAACCCGCAAAAGCTTTGAAAAATGGCCTCGTCGTGACCCTCACGCCAACGACACATCACCACAGCCTGACTCCTGCCAACAGCCATTGCAACCTCAAACCCTGAGAACGGCTTGTTGCTTTCTGCAGCTCCAGCAATGGCTTCTTCCGCGCCCTCCTTCTCCCTTGCCTTCCGTCTCCTCCACGCCCTACCCCAAACATTCTCCCTCGTTTTGGCGATCCCTTTCAGTTCTTGCTTGTCCCAGCCCCAATCATCCAGCTCTAGGCCATGCATCAGGGTGTCGATCCTCTCGGCTACCTCCCCGACCTTGCTGACCTCCAAAGCCCCAATCTCGACTTCCACAGGCGGAGGAAGAACCTTTCTCCAAGCCAGCTGTGCCATTCCCCTCGCGGCAGTCTGGCCTGCCCTCATCCCGCTGAAGCTCCATCCCACAGCCCATCGCTTCGTCTTGGTTCCCTGGACGAACTCGGTGATGGCGTAATTTGTTACCCCCTTGTCTCTCAAAGTCTCGACCAGTACCTCGAGGCTCGATAACTTGCCCAGCATGCTCGTGTACCAGCGTACCCTCTCTCTCAGGACAAAGGACTCGTCCAGGATCCGCGTGACGAAGCCAACCTCGCCGCCAGCCGAATGTACCATCTCGACGGGGGCGCCAGTGCAGGCAGTTGAAGGTGGGAGTTCCTTTTGCGCTGCCAGAGTGAGAAGTTCCTTCTCCGACTCGTAAAATGGCGGGTTGGTCATTACAAAGTCGATGGTGTCGATTTCCAGCTCATCCAGAGGGATCAGAGGGGATGTGGCTGGATCCGGACGGGGAACGAGCTTGATCCGATGGGAGAGGTTATTGGCGGCAATGTTCTTCTCTGCGTATAAGAGACTCTTTGGGTCGACGTCTATATATGACATGTTAGTGTGATGTCAACCAATGATTTGGTGGAGAGAAAGAGACACATGCCAGTTGCGATGAACTCCCAAGGCCGTTGGGTACATCCTAGCAAAGGATAAATGCAGCTCGCGCCGGTACCGATATCAAGGCCTGTCAGTTTAGCACCCTCTGGACTGTACGAACTTGAATCAAGGAGGTCTTTGAGCCATAGGATATAGTTGTGGCGATTTGGGACCTTTGTGGGCAATTTGTTGTTAGTAATTACCTAAGGTAGGTACCTATATTTACAGTGATTATACAAAATGCAAAGCACCCAAGTTCATTCCACACTCCAGAAACGCCAGTTTGAAGCTTGAAACTTACTGGAGGACACAGGCGATCATCAGGCAATTCCATGCTCAGACCAAAATGTAATTTCAGACAGGATTTGGTGAGCTGCATCACTGCCCTGGGGTCGGTAAAGTCAAGCTGGCCATTGCGCTTCAAGCTAAGAGACAATGGTTGGTCAGTGAGTGACCATGGCAAGTCGAAAAGCCACTGTATACTCACACCGGCAAACAACAGCCACACATTAAACTCACACAGCTTTGAACTCGGGATCTCGAGTTCCCATTTCTCGAAAGTCAACCTCGTGACGGTACAGATTGCGGTAATAGGAGTCAGTTTTAGGTCTTGGCTCCTCCTGCTGCTGCTGCTGCTCTTTGTACCCCGCAGACCCATCATCCTTCACCGTCGCGGTCGCTACCGCGCTAGGACTTTTCAGAGAGACATTCTCAGCAAAAGTTGAAGATTGCGCATCTGATGTGACAACTGTATCGAGCGCGGTGCGTTTCCGTTTGCTGCCAACTGATGCTGACATTTCTTTTCTCATTCGGCTTTTGTTTTTGTTTTTTTATCGTTAAAGTTGCGATCAACGCCGGACCGCTAGGTTTGTCTTGGCGGTTGACGCGAAAGTTGGCAGCTGGGGTGGGGTGACATCCTTCGGGAGCCAATTGAATGGATGCAGAAGACCCCCACTCTTCGATAACGGCGCAGGTCTTATCTAATCGGGCCTGACCTCCACTGTCCCACTGTGTCGACTGCCGTGCAGCGATTCTATTAAAAAGTTACAGGGCTCTCGGAACCACTTTCCGCTGACCCGCAGCTTACCAACCCGCTACTACGGAGTAAATGGAACCATGCAGCCGTCAAAAACAACAGGGCTCATCGCTGCGGACTCCAACTGATTCCTGTTTTTTTTTTTTTTTCTTTGTGTGTGGTGTGTAGCGCCAAGAGCGCTTTAGCTTTTGAAGAGAAAAAAAAATGAGTAGCGTGAGTCTGAGCCGACTCTATTTTCTCTTTGAGAGGCTTGGCGCGTTACATCATCCCAGTGTAATTTTAGTGTCCAAAAAATTCACTACCCACTATTGAACGCCTCTCCCTAATCGATTTCCCCCCCCAAAAACAAATCAGCAGCCAGCGCCCTGCCACCCCAACGAATTGCCACCTCACACGCACCTTATCCAACCGGAGCAAAGCTTTACACACCGCCAAATTAAAGAGATTCAAACTTCCATCTCCGGAATGGACCGACCCGATGGCAGCACTGCCGTCATTACCGACAGGGCTGACCCCAGCGCAAAGTCGCTGAGGATCGATGGAGAAGCAGCAGCAGCAGCAAGAATGGAGGGTCTTGAATCACCTACATTGTCGTCCCTTTTGTCCCCGCCACAGTCACCACACAATCGCGCCATCACCCCCCTGCTCGTTCTGGTTCTGCTAGTAAATCTGTCGGCGAGCCTTTACCAACTCCCACTCAATCGTGTCATCGAGCGACGTATATGTCGCGACTTCTTCCGTAACCTCGTTGAGGATGGATCCGACGCCGTCTTTCTCCCGGACGGCCAGGTCCGCGAACAGCTGTGCAAGGTGAGCGAGGTACAGCAGGACCTGGCACGCGTGCAGCGAGGGATGGATCTTGCATGGATCATAGGGGGTATGTGCTAATTATGACTGTTGTGATGGATTGATTGATGGCTTCATTCCTCGAAGCTCGTTCCGCTGCCCTGCTAACAACATCTCCTACCATCCACAGATCTCGTCATGACCATACCCTTAGGCTTCGTGGCCGAGAGGTATGGCAGACGTCTCGTGTTGCTGCTCAACCTTGTCCCGCGCATCGCCATGCTGGCATGGGCCGTGGTCGTAGGTTATTTTGAGAATGTACTTCCGGCCCGTCTGCTGTATCTTGCGCCTATGCTATCCGTGCTTGGTGGTGATTGTGTCTTCAACTCCATCACCTATGCATTTGCTGCAGGTTTGACAGAAGACAATGTGCTCCGGGCTTCGTACTTTGGGTATATGAGCTCCATCACATATGTCGTCGCTCTCGTCGGTCCTGCCTTTGCCTCAGCCACCATGAGCTTAAACCTCTGGCTGCCTTTCTTCATTGGCATATCACTACTCTTCCTCGCCTCCCGTGTCATCCCCCTGCTCCCTGATAGTCATCACGACCAGCGCCAGGAGGGGTCTTTAGCCAACAACCCCGGATCATCGTTCCCGAAGCTTCACGCCCCCCCGCCCGCCATCCAAGCAATCGTCCATCGCCTCAATTTCCTATACGCCTTTGTCGCCTCTCGCCCGCGCAACTTTGCTTTTCTCCTAATCAGCATGTTTCTCACCTCGCTCGCCAGCGCCGACACCAAACTGCTGGTCCAGTACATCTCGCAGCGCTACACGTGGTCGTTTTCGTCGGCGGGCTACCTCCTGTCGGCCAAGGCGTGCGTCAACTTCGTCCTCCTCACCGTCGTCGTGCCCTCCCTGCTGCGCGCCCGAGCAAAGAAGACTACCGTCTCGGCGGAGAGGCAGAATCTCTTTTGGGCAAACGTGTGTCTGGTCATGTCGGTCATTGGCGCGACCTTGATCGGCCTGGCGCCCACCGTGTGGCTGCTCGTCCCGGCCATGGGCGTCTACGCGCTCGGGTCGGCCCTGCCCGTGTTTACACTGAGCCTGCTCAAGTCACCGCAGGTGTCGCCGGTGCAGCAGCAGAATCCCAAGGATGATGACGACGACGACGACGATGACGAGTACAACGAGCGGGGTTCGCCCACCTCGGTTACTGGCATCCTTGGTGGTGGTAGGCTGAGCAGTGAGTCACATGACACGACCGTGTTTTCGGTCGTCATGCTCGTCAAGACGGTCGGCTCGCTGGTCGGCGTGCCAATTGTGACTAGCTTGTGGATCGTGGGCATTGATCTCCGGTTCGAGGGGCTTGGCCTGCCGTATTTTGTCAGCGCTGGGTGTTATTTCGCCGCGTTGGTGGTTCTGTTTCGCATTGATGTGATTTAGCGTTGCGCTCATGGTTTCATTTACTGTTTTATGATATTCTTATACAGAAGGATATTTGGGAAAGGTTGCAATACAGATAGATGTGAGGCGTTTTCCCCCTTCATTTGGTCGCAACACCCCGGCTTGCCTGGAAAAGTTTAAACAGGTGCGCGGCGATCCCGGCTCCAATCACAGCAGAATACGACGTCTGGACAACATAGCATCCTCCGACTCCCTACCCAGTCCCAACCTGGGGTTCCACTTGATTGACGCGTTGGCAAACGCGTCAATGTGCAACATGCAGAGCAGCATGATTTGCGCTGTAGAGTCGGGCCAGGAACACCGAATTATCCATGCTTCCGTGAGTTCCTGCGGGCTGTGACGGCGACGACGTTTGCGGGCCCGGCCCTGGCTGGAGCTTTACGTAGGTACCCAAATATACTCTGATGCGAAGCCTGAGGGTATCACTATGAGGCACTTGAACAGTCAGTGGGATGAAGAGCTCGAATCACAGGAGCTTGTGGTTGGTTCGTTAGACATATGTCAATGGCTGTTTGTCATTCAAAAGGGGTCAGTTCGGCTGAGTTTGGTGAGTTTACCTTGTTTCTAGTGTAGTGCTGTTCTATAACAGTCGATTGCATGACGACTTGGAAGAGAGTGAGACCTGGGTCAAGGTTTTTTGGTACTAGTGGAAGCAGAATATTACAGGCAGCTCAGAGGATTATTATTTCAAAGCCACTATTTACTCATCTTGCGGCTGACTGGCATTTCATTACACTGCGCATCGCTAATTCTTGGACTGTTTGTGAAGGTCTGAAATTTTAAGCCTGTTCAAAAGTCCATCGACATGTTCATTCCTGAACGCCTTTTTAAGAGCATTTTGAAATGGGACTCTATAAGTTTGGAGATTACATCTCTTCGCTCACTGACACTGCGGTTGTGTAGCTGATTGAGGTCCGGTGTCACTTGAGGCAAGATTTTATCACCTATTGTTGCGATATAAGAGCATGTTCCGGTGTTTTCCAAGACTCGCTCCTGCTTCATAAGGAACTCGGTGGTATAGAATTCGGCATACCGTTTTGCCTGGCTTGTAAATGTTGGTATAAGCCCGAGCTTTTCGACAAAGCGATCAATGCAGACTTCAAGCTCGATTTCCGAGAGAGTGACACCGAAAGAGTAAACGGGTAGCCATGTGAAGTATGACTTTTGTCCATCTCCAGACTGTTCAGGAGAAACCAAGTCGACTTGGATTTGGAAACAAAAGGATTGTTGATTCTTTCTTTTTGATTCGCCAGTGCCTTTTTGAAAGACAAAATGCACAACATCCTTTGCTCAAACCTTCTGCGTCCAGCTCCACGCATAGAACTGCCAGAAAGCTTTTGCTATTTCGATTTGCAGGTCATCGGCTGTTGCCCAGACATGGTTTGAGGATATACCTTTTTTTCAGGTGTCGCAGCAAAATACAGGGCGAACAGAGAAAATAAAGGGGACAGCTTTAATTTCTGATGTTAACAATGCCAAAGCCTGTCATTTTCCACTAACAGTTTCAATTACGCAACGCCAATCGAGTCGATGTCCCTACAAAGATTTCGTCGACTTATTCCGGCTACTTTCAATGCAGAAATTCCAGCCTGTCGTAGGTTTGAAGATTGACCAATCTATAGAGACACAGGTATGAAGCAACGGGCCAAACGCAGATTACTCGAGGGTCAATTTTGAAACAAATAGCTTCAAACCTAGTTTACCTATGTCGTGAAGCGCATGTTTAATATTCTGTCGCTTGGGCCAAGTTTGACTTGCTAAAGTAACGCACCAGCAATAGTGACCATATAGTTCAAGCCATTGTCCCGTACTCGTGCTTCTTTGAAAGCTGCACCCGGCTGGACGGCATATTTCTCTAACGGCTAACGAACTCTCAACCCGTATACTCCGGAAGAATGTCGTCGGTTCGTGAATCTACACCTTCTGCCCAGCAACTACGAACGAGAACGGTTCGTTGGGAACATCGATGGCTTTTGACTCAAAGGAAGCATGAGCCGATCATGTTACGACTGAGCATGGAGCAAATCCTACGTCAGATCAATTTGGACGTAGCCTCATCCCACTCACATCTTGTACTCTCTGTCAATATTGCTGCCGCAAGCCGGACAACACGCTGGACGCCCACATAGCTGACAATCTCCACTCTTATTGCGCTGCTTTCACTGCAATGGTCATCGTGGACAACCAACAGTGGTTGCTTCAAGAGTATGAATCAGGGTAGGACAGGTTCGGTTTTCTCTCTAAGTCTAAGTTTCACTCCAGCCATACCCTCAGTCTTGCCGGGAGCTTGAGAGAGGGCATAACATCGCTTGAGATCATAACAGCTTCCTCTTCGTATATATTTGGCAAGACCTCATCGACGATCAGTCCACCAAAGCGGAACTACTTCGACTTAGCCACCAGCAAGACGAGACGTTGAAGCAGCTTCTAAGCGTTATCATGGGCACATCGGCCGAGTCTATGCCGACAATGGGCTCGATGCGCAAACTGCGTGCCATCCTCGTCTTGCAATAGGACTTCCGTGGTAGTCTGTATTTCATTGAGAGGGAACTCCCAGATCACATTCCACGCCTGGTTCGATGGATTGCAAAGCAGATGTGTCTCCAGACCCGCACCCAGGAATGACGGCCAGAGCTGGTCTCGTTGACGTGAAAGAATCTCAAACAATGCGGTTCTGTGATACAAGAGAGGACAAGGTCATTATTCTCGCTCATCGGGTATCATACATGATTCCACGGGTACGATGGCACTGTACCGCTTGCCCGGTCGTGAAGCCCGAGCACAAGTGTTCAACGAGATTGCCTCTTACAGGGCGTACGTAGCGCCCGAAGCGACGTAACAGTCTGCCGAAGCTAGTGATGTTTGGTCAGTTGGTGTAATCTTCCTCGAGGTGCTTGCATGGAACATGTGCGGCGGTATGCTGATCCAGGATCTCTCTACTTCCGAGCTCTGGCCATCAACCCCATATCACCTCTGCGGCAACTAGTCAAAAAATAGAGAGCTTTTTTCCCATCGGGATGCTCGTGATAGAGAACCACCTTTCCTGCACAAGGATCTAGAGGATCTAAGTGGTGCCCTCACGTCCCCGAGGTGAGATATGATCATCCCTATCAAAAAGCCTCGTCAAGACTCTCAAATTCATCAAGAGTCTCGCATTAGGATGCCATCAAGACCTCCGCCCTCACCTCAAATTTTGGTTTTTTGATGGAGGACTTTTGGGAACAAAAACTTATTGGTAGTCATCGGGGAAAGAATGCTCGTTATGCTGCCCGCAAAACGTGCCACCTGCAGTTTGCCTGCAGATGAGGTTTGCAGTACCGTCGCAACGATGTGATCAGTCGGTGGAATATTGTGTAAGGAAATCCAAGCCCAGCCCCTAGGTGTAATCACCCTGGGCTTAGGCTTGATGAGGTCCTAGCTAGCTACCTATCTAGGTAAGTAATCCCTGGTCCTACAGGCTTAAATCCGACAGACTCCTGACTGGTCATTTGCATCCAATAATGTTTTCTTCTTCTTTTTCCTTTGCACAATCCAGTTGTGGGACTTTCGCATCAGCTTCAAGTGTATTTAGATCGCATCTGGAGCCATGGGCACAGTCAGATAACGCAGTCATGCATGTAATGTTATCCCAAATAGCGCTTCATTATCACCCTTCAACTCCTTTCCAAAACCCTCCACCGCCAGCCCCTCAACAGCGCAAGGTCCTTGTCGTTCATTTCGTAGTTGTCACTATTCTCAATCCTCGCCGAAAGCCTCTTGAGCCTCTTGGACAGTGTGCTGGCAACACGCAGCGTCACTTCGTTCTGAAAGACGTACAAGACGGCAAACACCAGGAAGGTGGCTGACGCCAGCCGGCTGATGCCACTCCAGCCACCGCGCACCGAATCCAGGACGCGTTGGACGAGGGATTTGCTGTGGAAAAAGGCGTACTCGGTGTCGTTGGATGTGCCTTCGCTGTTGGACTCTGGTCGCCTGAAGAGCCTGCGTACGGCCGGGATCAAGGTGCCGCTTTTTGTGTGGGTGGGTGTGAGCTGGAAAGCACACACAACAAATATGGAACAAGGAAAAAGAGAGCCCACTACTCACATAAATCCTCCAATTAACCACCGCCTCCATCTATGCTGCCGAGCCAGGACAGCCATCTCCTTGACGTGGGCCCTTAACTTGCCCAGCTCCATGGCGACCACGCCGCTCTGCTCCTCCAGCGCAGCCCCCACCTCCAGGTCACCATCCCTCCGCCGCCGCTGCAGGCTGGCGTACTCCTTGACCGCAAACTCGGCACCGGCCCGCACGTCGGCGATATCTCGCGGCGTGGTAGTCGGCGCCGTCGAGTGGTGAGTCAGCAACATCTCGCCTGGCGTCACGAACTGAGGCGACGAGTGCACCAGCGGCGGCTCCTGGTGTTGTTGGTGCTGATGCTGATCGTAGTAGTGCTGCTGCTGTGTGGGAGGTTTGATGCCGACTGGAGCAGACGGGAGATATCCGGCGGCGCCGCTAGTGGTGTGGTGGTTCTGGCCGGTTCGGCCGGGCTGTTGCTCGCCGTGACCGCCGAGGTCGGGTTGCGGGGCAGACGTAGGAGGAGGAGGCGTGAGGGCTGTCGCGCCTGGGACCGGGATCGGCGCCGTCGAGTTGTAATACTCGGCGGCGGCCCCCACGCCCGTATCAGCGCTGTGGTATGTATGATGATGATCCATTGCATACGGAGTATGCCAGGCCCCAGTCTTGTGCAGCGTGGTGCGGAATTCGCGGGATGTGTGCGATGGTTTGTCTGGGTTTAAACTTGCTTCTGGTTTTGCGATTTGGTTGACCTGTGCAAGTATATCCGTACTCGGTATGCAAATATAGCACAAGAGTGACTGCAAGCCACCGCTTCCGCCAAGGATGGGAGGCGGTGAGGGCGTGGATGGTGACAAAGTAAGGAGTACGGAGCGGTGGTCAAGCGGTGTGAGGGAGAGCAATCAATGGTGACAAAGTAAGGAGTACGGAGCGGTGGTCAAGCGGTGTGAGGGAGAGCAATCAATCACAAAAGATCAACTTGGTCAATGCGAAATGAAACATGCCACAAAAAGCACCCTGGAAGATGAGGCTGTCACCAGGAGGGAGGGCTAGGATGTTCCCCCACGTCACTGACTTGCCTACGACCCTAGGGCAAGGCGGATTGGAGCCCGGGGACAGCGGGAGCTGGTTGCCTGGCTGAGCTGTTTTGATCGCAGTGATTTCTATGGCGACCACAGGCAAGACATCATCGTCCATGTTGAACAAGCCCCACGCTTCAGAACGCAAGAAAAGATTGGTGAGATCAGCGAAGCCCCCGCGATGCACATTTGCACCAATGAGATGCTTCTTGTAAGCGCCATGGGGGGCTGCCACATCAGCTACTCCGTATGCCTGCCTGGCTCTGCATGTCCCCTAATGCGAGAATCCAATAGCTAAGGTATCCGTATGCAAATTTCATTGCCCCGGCCCGGAACTCTTGGGATGGTTGTTCTCGGCTTGCCCGGCAGAGCGGAAGTCTGTTTTTGGTGGTACGCCCCGACCCGCCGAAACCGTGTTCGTCCGGGGAAGAAAGTCCGTGTCCTGTATTTTCCTTTTGTGGACCACATACCCAATCCTGGGCCTAAATTATGAGGACACGATGAATGACGAATCTGTCGGGCTTTTTATTCACAAAGAGAAACGACTTTTCCATTTCTGGTCTGGTTTATAGCGGAAACCTGGGACGGAACGTGGAGGCGCGAATCCAATTTACGGGCGTTGTGGAAATCAAATCGTTTGTCGGTGGGCCTCACCCCCCCCAAGAAAAAACAACCTGAACTCGGAAGGTTCTTCCAGCCTTTGTTTGTACTGTTTGGACTTCTCACCGCTTGCCCGAGCTCTGGCCTCTATTGACGTGGGGAAAGGTTTGGGGTCAAGTAAGATTGGTCCCTCCCAACTGCCGGACACCTCCTTTCGCTTTTGGGTCATTGCTGCCTTTTCTTGGGTGTCGCTCTACTTTCAACATGTTGCAAAAAAGACGAAGATAAGAACAGGAAGAGAATACGGAGAATTTACAGGTTTCATTTAGATCCCCGCAAATCACATAATCACTGTCGCTGCTGCTCTGATTTGCAGAAGCTGACTGAAGGAAAAAAAAAACAAAAAAAAACAAAAAACAAACGGAAACCATTTTCTTGAAAATATTACTCGAATCCCTGTCGTCCAATTGACATGGTATTACTG
>JAVHJQ010001065.1:0-19384 GCA_031306095.1 Pyricularia sp. CD86 | reverse complement strand
ACCTGACGACGGCCGTGTCTACGACGCAGGGAGATAGGGGAGGCGGGGACGGCAACGGCGAGGAGGGGGAGTCGGCGGCGGGCAATGAGCAAAACGAGAGCGACTCGTCGGACCGGGCAAAGTACCGCGAGCGGCGCATCGAGGACATGCAGGCCGTGTTCCGGATAAAGTACGCGGGCGACGTCAAGCTGCTTCTCACGGCCGACATACTGCTCGACTACCCCATGCCCAGCTTCGTCGGCATCCCCGTGCGGCTGAGCATCACCGGCTTGACCTTTGACGGCGTCGGCGTCGTAGCGCACATCCGGAAGCGCGTGCACTTTTGCTTCCTGAGCCCTGAGGATGCCTTGGCGGCCGTGGGCAGCGCCAGTGGGAAGGAGGCTGGCGATGGCGATGAGTATGGAGACACTTCTGGCGGGGCGGCGGCGGCGGCGGCTGCTTCTTCTTCTTCTTCTTCTTTAGCCTCTGCAGGTGCCGCCGCGTTACCTTCGCCTGCTGGTGTGGTTCCCGGGCCGGACGAAAAGCCCGGTGGCAACACCAGGATGGGGGGCTTGCTACAGGAGATCAGGGTCGAGAGTGAAATTGGACAGCGCGAGGGTGGCAAGCAGAGCCTGAAGAACGTAGGCAAGGTGGAGAAGTTCATTCTCGAGCAGGTCAGGAGAATATTCGAGGAGGAATTTGTCTATCCAAGTTTTTGGACGTTTTTGGTCTAGAAAAGATCACATGTATACATTTAAAACATTACAATAAAATCATATATGTACACATTTACCATTTCGAGTATCGTCATCGTATGTCAAGACATGTTGATTACTCCCACCATTCGGGGGGGAAAGAAAACGTAAAATGGACCCAGAGGGCGTGTTACGTTTGATAGACAGTGTCGTCAGGAGAGGGTGTTCTTGAACCCTTGGTAAGCCGAGTTGATGTCAAGCTCCAACTCGCGAGCCTGTGCATCCGTGAGCTCCTCCGTAGCCTTCATCTGGTTCAACGTGATAAGCCACTGCACAATTTTGCCCCTGTTCTCAAAGTCGCGGTCCGTGACCTTGTTGACCGACTGGATCACATCCGTGAGCAGCGGATGCAGCTGATCCTTGGCCAGTAGTCCCAGACGCAGCGCGTCGAGGAAGGTGATGAAGTCCTGCGTGGCCTCGAGAATTAGCGCACCTCCCGGCGCGCTGCCCGAGCCGTTCCCTGACGCCCCTTGCGGGCCACTCTGGCGATGACTGTTGTTGGGTCCCGGGCCGGAGGATGCCTGCACCGCGGTGGCGGGCATGCCAACTCTGATGCGCTCAGTGGCGCGAGGCACCTCGAGCTATTTGGCATGGTGTTACATGTCAGTGGACACTGTCAACGATTTATATGAAAACAAAGGGGGTCAGGGGAAACGACAAAGAAAAAGAAAAGGAAAAAAAAACTCACATCCCATTCGGCCTTGAATTCCTCCAAGTCACCAAATGCGGCCGCGACGGTCTCGTCGGCGAGAATGGAGCGGTATTGCTTCAGGGACCGCTCACAGATCTCGGTGTAATCGGCCTCGGGGATGGCGTCCTTCAGGAAGGCCTTCTCCAACTCGTCAATGGTGACGATGATGGAGAAAATCTCGGCCAGGGAATCCTGAAGATCGCGTTCTGCTCGCGTGTCGGCAAGCTTGACCTCCTCGTCCAGGTTGATGGTGGCCGACATTGCCGTGTTGGGCACATAGCTGTGCGGCGTCGGCGCGTATGCTTGCCTGGGCATCATCTTGGGCTGATTCTTTTTTTTTTTTTTCTGGTGGGTATTCGAAGATGTCGCAAGTCGAATAACTTTGGGCTAATGAGCGTAGATGGATCGTCGTCGTCACATTTTGTGTTAGTTATTGAATCAAAATGGTGGCCTGCTCCAGGTGCTTGTTCTACAGTACAGGAGCCTGATTTTGAGAGGCTCAACGAGGCTTTTGACGAGCGATGACGGTTGAAGCCAAGCTTGAGCAAGGAGCTTCCCCACCTAAAAGTTCCCCTCGGTGGCATCCCTAGAGCCCTGTACCCCTGCTCGCAACGGTTTTACGCCGAGAGGTAGGCGGGGATTTAGGACCCACCTACAAGAGCGATAAGAAGTCGATAAGAACTTGCAAAGAAAAAAAAAATTATTCAGGGACCTTGCAACGGGCGCAGGAGGTAAGGGCCGTTTCAATTCAAGGTGTTGACCTTTTCCCAGCCGCTGAGGAAAAAACAACCCACACACATAACTCGCGACGTCGCAAAGCCATCGCAAAAATGGCGTCGTCCAAAAAGAACCTCAAGGCCACAAAGAAGTTCGAGAAGAAGCACCTGAAGGGCGTCCTCGAAAAGCGTAAGGCCGCTGCCAAGGTCAAGCAACGCACCCAGCTTCAGGCCAAAAAGCAGTTGAAGAAGAAGGCCGACGATGCCTTCTACAAGGGAGACAATGAGGGCGGCGATGGTGCTGCTGCACCCAAGGCCAAGGCCAAGCCCGGTGCCAAGGTCAGCGAGATGAGTGTCGACGACTTCTTCAAGGGCGGCTTTGAGATCTTGGACGGCAAGCAGGGCAAGGGCAAGAAGGGAAAGCTCGGCAAGAGAAAACGGGATGATTCATCTGCGGCGCAGGAAAACGGCGAGCAAGACAGCGACTCGGACGACTCGGTCCCAGATGCACCGGTCGAGAGCGACAGCAGCGACGACGATAACGACGACCTCGAGGAGGATGTCGGCATGACCAAGGAGGCCATGGACGCACTGGCCGAGAAGGATTCTGAATTCTACCAGTTTCTCAAGGAGAACGATCCGGAAGCACTTGATTTTGATGAGAATGCGGATATGGCCGAGATTGATGCTCTAAGCAGCGGAGACGAGGAGGTCCAGGAGAAGGAGGACGATGAACAGCCAAAGAAGAAGAGGAAGACGAAGAAGCAGGACGATGATGACGAGTCTGGAGACGAGACAACATCGGGCACCGAGCTGACTCGGGAACAGGTCGCCAGGTGGAAGAAGCTGTTGACAGAGACTCACTCACTACGTGCCGCTAGGCAAGTGGTGCTAGCGTTCAGGAGTGCAGCACATCTGGACGCCGATCAAGACGGGAGGCAACCACGATACAGCATCACTAGCCCTGAGGTCTTCCACGATGTCATGGTGCTGGCGCTCAAGCAAATACCCGAGGTCTTGCAGCACCACGTACCGGTCAAGGAGTCGGCAGCTCACAAGACATACGTACAGACCGAGGGCAAGAAGTTCAAGACCTTGTCCATCCTGGTCAAGAACTACACAGCCTCTATTCTACACGTACTGCGCACACTGTCTGATGATGGCACCCTGAAGATGACCATATCCGCCCTCACGCCGCTGCTGCCATACCTTCTCTCGTTCCGCAAGCTCCTCAAGTCCCTCATCAAGACTGTTGTCAACTTCTGGGCACAGAACGGCAGCAGCGAGTCGACGAGGATCACAGCTTTCTTGGTACTCAGGAGGTTGGTCGTCATTGGTGACAAGGGTGTACGTGAAGCTCTTCTCAAGGCTGTCTACCACGGCCTCGTCCAGGGCAGCAGGGCCACCAACCATAACACGATCCAGGCCATCAACCTGATGAAGAACTCGGCCGCCGGTCTGTGGGGGGTTGACCAGTCAATAGGCTACACCACGGCTTTTAGCTTCATCAGGCAACTGGCTATCCACCTGCGCAACAGCATAGTTCACAACCAGAACGATGCCTACCGTGCCGTTTACAACTGGCAATATGTCCACTCGTTGGACTTTTGGTCATGCGTCCTTTCGGAGCACTGCAGCTCTCTCGCAGAGGCCGAGGCTGGCCGCGAAAGCCAGCTGAAGCTGCTCGTTTACCCGCTCGTGCAGGTCACTCTGGGCGCCATGCGCCTAATCCCCACCGCCACTTACTTCCCCCTTCGCTTCCTCTTGATACGCTCGCTCCTCCGACTAAGCCGTGCCACTGGAACCTATATCCCACTGGCGTCGCCACTCCTCGAGGTCCTCCAGTCCGCCGAGATGAGGAAACCTCCCAAGGCCTCGACGTTGACGCAGCTCGACTTTGCAGTCAACTACAAGGCTCCCAAGTCCCACCTGCGCACTCGAGTGTACCAGGATGGCGTAGGCGATCAGGTCGTTGAGCTCCTGGCGGAATACTTCGCGCTCTGGTCGACCAACATTGCGTTCCCAGAGTTTGCCTTGCCTGTGCTCGTGAACCTGAAGCGGTGGGTCAAGGACTCCCGCAAGAAGGGTTCCGGCAACAACAACAACAAGGTCGTGTCGGCAGTCGTGCTATTGGTGCAAAAGATCGAGGCCAACGCCAAGTTCATCGAGGAGAGGCGATCCAAGGTTGACTTTGCACCCCGCGACAGGTCGCAGGTGGCGGCCTTCCTCAAGGACTTTGACTGGGAGAAGACGCCGGTCGGTGCCTTTGTCGTGTCGCAGCGCAAGATTCGGGCCGAGAGGGCTAGGCAGCTAGAAGAGGCCAGACGGGAGGAGGACAAGAAGCGCAAGGAAGAGGAGGAAGAGGCCAAGAACGCCGAGCTGGACGACCAGGAAGATGATGACCAAGACGAGGATGGGGAAGAGGATATGGAGGACGATGAGGATTCCGACGAGGAAGTGGATGACGACGATGACGAAGATGAGGATCTTGTTGATGACGAAGAAGATCAATAGTTTGTAGGCCACCTGTCGAGGCGCTAGCCTTTCCCTGCCGGGTGTCATGGCACCTCGAATATAGTTCATTATTCCCGTGGTACTTAATTTCTGCAACCTCCTCGGCCACGTTATCAAACCCTTTTTCTGTTCCTGCGTGTCTCCAATCATGATTGCAATATGTTGTTTTCGGCGGTCGCCTGTTGACTTTTTTTTTCTTCTTTTTTGCAATTGGGTTTGGTCAAAAGAGATGAATACTCACAACGAATTCGCAAGTCAATCCTTTCTTTTTTTTGCTCAGGGTTATGGTAGTTCAGACTGACAGGTTATATGTTAATAAGGATCCCGAATTCGAGGAAGAGAAGGGGCAAAAAAAAAAATGCAACAAACAGCCTGAATCCCTATCCCTGGAGCGGGAAGGATACGCCCCTGGATGTCCATCTTCAAGGATTAATAGATAGTATCAAACGACCAATTTTGAGATTTTGAACATTCTTCAACCTGGCTTGTTCACCTACAAGCTTGTCCTTCAAGATTCTGTTTATGTTAGAGGAATTATACCGACAAAGTCTTCGTTTACACCTTGATCAGACCCAAAATGCTTTGTGTAAAAATGTGCTACAGGTTACAGCCTAAGCTGATCATACACTGCGCGGAAAGACAAGGGCGGGGTTCGCTAATTTCACCATGAATGTTATATAAATATCAAACGAAACATGAATATCATTGTATCTTCCGCTATCCATACCACCGTCGCAGTTTGACTGGTCGAATTCGCAAATAGAAGCAGAAACATCCACAGCGTAAACAGCAACAAAGCCCAAGCTGGCGCGAATTTTACAGAGCCTCCCAAAATGGGGCTGAAAAAGCCTGGGACGAAAGGAGCGTGGTGGTGGTAAAGGTGTAACCCAATCCAAAGTAGTGGCAACTAGGCAAAATTCTAATTCCATTCTGAATAATGGCACATCAAGCTTTTGAACTTGTGCTGCAGAATTGTCACAACCTTGTGTTCGTACAAAACCTCCATTTACTCGTCGTCGTCAGAGTCCTCCTCCTCAGCCTCGGCAAGCCAGTTCAAGAAAGGCTCAGCCGACTTGCGGACCTTCTTGGAGGTGGACAGGTCGACGTACTTCTTGCTGGCATGTGTACCCCACTTGGTGACGACCTCTTCAGAAATGAGATCATGGTGGTAGTACAGCTGAAGAATCTTGACAATCTTGTCAAACATCTCGGGCTTGTCCTTGCCAAGCTGGCCAATGAGTCTCTCGGTACCACCCAAGAGGGCCTTCTCGTGACGCTCAGAAGTCACAATCTACGCAAGCCTAGTTAGTCATGTATATTTCACCGATAAAAGAGGGTTTTGTCAGCCAAAATGAGGCGTTGACCCAGATTGGTTACACACCTGCTTGAGCATGCCGGCACGCTTGGTGATCTGTGCACAGATGTTCTCGTTGAAAAGAGTCTGGACAAGCACCAAAACAGTACGATGCTTGGTCTCAATGCCAAACTCCTTGGCCTTGACGTAGATGGCAATGTCGTCAACCTTGTCGATGTTGCCCTTCTCGGCAGCCTGGTCCAGGATCCAAGTTCCGAGCTGGTCGTAGACACTGTTGCCTCCCTCGCCATCCTCATCCTCATCTTCGCCATTGATGTTGAGCTTCTGCTTGAACTCTCCAGGAAGCGATTGCTGACGAGCCTTGACGGCCTCAGCGCTCATGTCGACGGCCCACTCATCATCGTCAGCCTTACCGCCTCCGTTAGAGGAAATCTCCTTAGCCTCGCTCTTGATCTTGCGGGTGAGAGCATCGTCATCGTCACTGCCATCGTCGGCGCCATTGTGGCCGTTCTTGTCACCGTTCTCCTTGCCAGAGCCATCGGGAGAGTGTTCCTCGCCGCTGCCTTCGCCGTCCTTGGCGGTGCCGTTCTGCTTGGCCTTGCGGGCGGCCTTGCGCTCAGCCTTGTCCTTCTTGGTCTTCTTGGGCACGTTCTTCAGGATGAAACCGCTGAGCTTCAAGCGAAGGTCGACGTCCGAGCGGGCACCGCAAGCCTTGCAGTCCAGGCTGATGTTGCCGTCCTTGATGATGACATCTGTCTCGGGGTTCTTGCACTTCTTGCAAAGAACAAACTTGTTGATGAACCCGTCGAGGTAGTCCTGAAGCTTTGCAGCATCGTGAGCTCCGTTGATGATCCAACGGTCGTCGGCGGGATCAATGTTGGTCTGGGCACCGAGCTCAAAGCCAAAGTACTTGATAAGGTAGGCTCCAGGACGAGCGAGAGACTGGGCGACGCTCGTGAGGTTGACGACAACGGTCTTGATGCCGTTGCCCTTACCCTCGATCTTGGTCTGCAGGCGCTCCATCTTGTAACGATAGAAGACATCCTTGTTGTCACGGCGGACGTTGATGAGAGACATCTTGGCGGTATTGGGGGGTGATGAACTACTTGGAGGTTGTTCTTTGTTGGCGGTGGTTCTTTTCTGGCTAAAGAAGCTCTGCAGATTTGGCGATCCGATGGGCTGCTAGGTAGCAATTCAGGAGGCTTTGGCAGACATAGACTGGCAAATAAAATAGTGAAGGGCTGACGAGTGGTCGAGGCGATGGGGGGCCGAAGGGTCAGTAAGAATTCGTGGGACTTTTGGTTGACATAGGGGAAACCGAACGGTTTTTCGAAATCAGAGGCATTAACGCGAGGCGATCGTGAAAGCTTCAGCCGTCGGAGAAGAGACTGGGACTACAAGGTATCCGCGGTATGCGAAATGATTGCAGTCTGATGGGTGGGAGGTGTCTAGAGACCGTGATTTTGTCGTGCTGATACATAAACAGCTTCTGTACCGAGATACCCGTGGGTTTTGTTGCTGGGATCGTTTCCGAGATCAAAATCGAGCCGTTTGGGACAAGTCGAAAGCGGGAGGTTGTGATGATCAGAGTTGCGGGTCAAAGTAAATAATCTGACAGAAGACGCTGTGTGATGGGGCGTCGAAGAGGACACAGATAAGTGATTCAGAGCCGACCGTTTGTCAAGTGCAAAGGTGCGTCGGCAGCAGAGGATTGTTGTGTTCGCGAGTGCGCGATGTTGATTGGTTTTTTTTATGAAGGTATTTTTCTTTTTTTTCGAAATCAAGCCAGATTGGCAGATGCACGAAACGATGTTGCTTTCTCTCCCTGGTGGATCGTTGGATAAGGGTTTCTGTTATGTGTGCGAGTGCTGATGCGGAAAAAAAGATTGTCTGGCCCTTTTTGTTTGTAAGCTTTTGGAGAAATTTTTCTGTTTTGCTGGTCTGGCCTTGTTGACTCAGTGCACGTTTTTAGTGGGTTGTGGAAGTGGCAAGTCAGGAAAGTCCTAGTTCTAGGCTTCTGTTAATAGCACAGGCACCTGAGTTATGGCACGTTACTGCATAGTACAGTGAGAGAAAGCACAGGGCGTTGAGGGGGCGGTTGCGGATGGTGTCGGGGATGGATGAGGTGGCGGCGGGGCTAAGCATGCATGCGTCGGGTCTGGCTCGGCCTCGATCCGTATACAAATCTAAGGTCTTCAGGCTGCTGCCTTGTTTCCAACCCCTCGATTGATCCACTTTAAAGTTTTCTTTCATGTATGATGATCTCTCACCATACGCGTCTCCCATGTTAGCCACGTGATTGGAGATTGAGACTACTAGTCTATCTAGAACTAGAATAGTACTCGCTTTTTTTTTCTTCTTTTTTTTCCGATTACCCGCGTCAAAATTAATTAACAAGGGTATTCTGGAATATCGTGACATAAACATTGTGCGATATAAATACCATAAATATGCGCTACATGCATTACGTACTGTGGTGACCGTATGATCACCAGGGCCATGGACTTGATGCTAATTTTACTGTCTTCTCTCCAGAAGCAAGATGTTTTGGTTTCAAGTTGCAGCCATCATCTTTGCAACCCCATTTGTGCTTCTGGCAGCCCATACCATAAGTCCAGTCTAGACCTCCAACGCCTCATTTAGCATTATCCACCAGAGGAATGAACCTCATCAGACACTCCTGTCCTGCAGGCCTTGATGAGATGATCTGATCCGACATGGCCATGGCCTCGTCCGTCATCTTGGAGTCGGGAATCGTCGAGTATCGCGAGTAGATATCTCGAAGTAGCAACTTCATTTCGGCAAATGCCAAACTAAGTCGAAAAATCCGGATGTCAGTATGGACCGAGAGAAGACAGACAGAGGGCCTGAAAAGGGAGTGGATGTGCAGAATGTGGCGCTCACTGTCTACCAACGCATCCCCTGCCGCCATGGGAAAATGCGAACATGTATCTTCTTCGTGTCGCGTCACCCTCCACCTCTAGCCACCGGTCTGGGTTAAAGGTTTCGGGATGAGGGAAGACATCTGCGTTGATTCGATGGACAGAATATGCTATAGAGTATACGTCAGAGGCCATGCCAATTGGGGGGGTTCTTTTGTTTTCGTAACTCTGCCTGCAACGAGACGGAAAAAAAGGAAAAGGAAAACTCACCCTGACAGCTAACAATAGTCCCCTGTGGCATAAAGTACCCATCGACGTG
Source organism: Pyricularia sp. CD86 (assembly GCA_031306095.1). Taxonomy (NCBI): domain Eukaryota; kingdom Fungi; phylum Ascomycota; class Sordariomycetes; order Magnaporthales; family Pyriculariaceae; genus Pyricularia; species Pyricularia sp. CD86. The sequence continues at coordinate 10,213 of JAVHJQ010001065.1, read as the reverse complement.
CCTCCCACCGCTTGGGACATACCTCGGCAGCGACATTGGTATGGCCGGGAAGCACCTCAAACCCTCCTGAACGACTGCGTCCAGGTAAGGAAGCTTGTCGAAGGGAGTCTCGTCGTGGTCCGGGTTCGCCGCCAGCTCGGCCTGCAGCTTCCGCTGGAAAGGGGCCGATGATGGCAATGATAGCTGGTACATGAGGAAGCAAAGCGCGTCGCCCGTTGTGTCGATGCCAGCGACCATGTGATCGAGGCATTCGGCTGCTATGTCGATCTGCTCGAGGTCGCCGCCGTTCTTCCTTTGATGGAGGCGGTCCAGGAGAGTAAAGGGCGACGCATCCGTCTGGGCGCTGGTGTCGAGGACGAACTTGTTGGCTAGCGAGGTTGCTCGGGGTTTAGTGATCAAGGACAACAGCGGCTCGATGATTTGATACAGTGAAGGGTTGTAATATTTTACAAGGCGGTCTGCAGAGCGGGTGACGGGTCTGGGTCAGTACAGATTCTTGACGGCTGGATGCTTTTCGATTTTCGAACAAAAGGCCATAAGCAGGCCAGCTCATCACGCACTCTTAAAGCTGCTGTCGAATGTCACCTCCCTCATGACATCACCGTCATGCTTGTTCTGCAGAGAATTGGTACACAGCGGGTGAAAAAGATGATGCGTGACACAGTCAAAGGCATAAGAATGCAGAGTGGTCTAAAACAAAACCCAGGCTCAAGTTAGATGGGGGAAACTCTTTTTTTTTATCCTTTTTATCACTGGGCAGCAGGGGAAAAAAAAACACCGACTCACGTAGATATCAAGACTTCCACCGACGGAACCCTGACACAACTCAACGAACCTCCTCGCCCTCTCCGCAATGCCGCTCAGGGCCGGCTGCTTCATCACGTTGGTGTTTGCATAGCGGTCCGCCAGCACCCTCTTCCTCCTGGCGTGGCTTTCCCTGTCCAGCGTCGAGAACATGGTCCTCCTGCCGTAGACGGTGAAGAGGTCGTAGAACTCGGTCTTTTCGTACCCGCTGCCCCCAGAGCCGTAAATCTCCCTGATGGCGTCGATCCCCGTGAATGAGGCCTCGCCCGGCGACAGGCGCACCGTCGGGCCGTACTTGAGGTGCAGGCTGTGTATGTACCGAGTCCGTCGGCCCTGCAGCTCGTTGTACTTGAGTACCACTCCCGTGAAGAGCGAGTACCACGGTCCCGGCACCTTGCGGAGAGGCGACCCGAGGCATCGAATCAGATAAGCAACGGCGCAGACGCCGAGGACGATGGCTGCTATTGCCGGTGAGAAAAGCAACATCGTGCTCCCGCTTCTACCCACTCGCCTTGTAAACCTTGATGCAATGCAAAAGACAGGCGCACGCCGCGAATGAAAGGCAATATATTATTGTTTTACAGACAAACCATTCCAAAACTCGTCACAGTCGAGCAGTTAAGCAGTCAGCCGGCCTGGTTTATCTTCCAGCTCCGTATCTACTTCGTATCTCCAAGTGACTAACTTACACTACAGCTGATACTGCCGAGGTCGGAGTAGCCCCACCGCGTACCCGTATCTCTAGTCGATGATAGCGCTGAGTCGGAAGCTTTCTCCGAAGTATTGGAAAAGCCCATGGCCCTATTTGTTTTCAAAGACAAAGAAATATTGAAACAGAAAATTCAAAAGACAACAAAAATCGCTATGAAACCTCAGAGCTCCTCCTTCTTGGCGCCTCCGGAACCCAGCATGCTCCCAATCCAGCTCGCCCCAGGAATCGACATCTTGGCGGCGGGCGGGTACATGGTGCCCTCGAACTCGACCTTGGGCTCACATGTGCACCACTCGGACTCGGGGACCCCAGCCATGGCGGAGGAGATGTGACTGCCGCAGCCGCGCCATGATTTCTTTGCTGTTGGGTTGTGTTTTTTTTTCGTCATTAATAAATGACGGGCTGTAGTGTCAGTCGTCCCTGCTCTGGATTGATAGAATAAAATAAAAAAAAGGAAGAAAGGGCAAAGACGGGGGATTAAAGGGGGTTCTATTATACGCACAGCAAGTTCCGCAGGTAGCTCCCATGCACATGATGATTTCTTTGCGAGAGGTGTTGCGTTATGTGTATCTTTTCTAGTGTTGTGTATTTGGGCGAAGGAGTGCCTTGGTCGAGATGGTTGGTTGGGTTGATTTGGTATCGTGTGTGAAATATGCAGGTCGTTTTCTTGAACAGACAAGTTGATTTAGAACTAGAACGAGAACGTGCGGCAGACAAGGTACCTAAGTAGGCAAATAAGTCACAGCTGGGTATACGAAGCCATGAATGCCATCTGGTACGGAATTTTTTGTCCGAAGGCGACCCCACCCCAAGTGCGTAAGGAAGTCGCCGAACCCATTACCGGTAGAGACCATCGCCGACTTAGTCTAGACAATAACCAAGTACCTTATCCTTGCCCGCAGCTACCACCAAACAGTGGTCGCCGACAAAACACACATTTCGAGAGCCCGAACTCCTGGTCATCTTTCCTGCTCGGCTAGGCTCACAAATTGGAAAATGATCCCGATATAGGTGTTTCTTAAATTTTGCCGGCCGATAATTGACATGGTGCCTTGAAAGGTATTTCTAAAATATCTACGGGTATGCACGCGCTAGACTAAAGACGGGGGTGATCACCACCCTCCCTGTCTCTTCTCTATATACTTTTCGGCAAAGTTGCAGTGCAAGCATATCATACACTCCCGCGTTTTTCTTTGCCGGATGCCCTGCGTCGCGCTGTGCTACAAAGAAACGAAGAAGAAAAAAAAAGAGTGGTCCCCCTATCAACGTTCCCGGTCCCTCCCGCCAGTAGGTTCCGCACCCAGGTCCCGCTCCACCATCTCGATTGCGCCCAGGCTAGGGAATCGCTTCTGGAAGTCGTTTAGGTAGTCGTCCTTCTCTTGTGCAGTCATGTCAAGCACCGGTTGTCCAGGGAGGCTGGGAGCCATCAGTTGCTCCTGCTGCCCCGGGGGTGGCCTATGAGGAAGTGGCTTGTTTAGCGAGCTTGGCTTCGGCGGCGACATGGGCCTCCCCCCACCGCTGGTAAGGTTTTTGTAAAGGTGTGTGGGCTTGGGAGGAGCCGCAGGTCTCCCACTCGTGTTCGGCATCAAGGGGACCGGCCGCACATCGGGCTTGGTGCCAACTGGCGGAGCCGGCCGCTTCGTCTCGATCCCCATCCCAAGCCCGGCGTTGCCTCGCATCATGCCACCCACAGGTTTTCGTGGGATTTCAGGCCTCTCCAGTTCCTGGGCGGGCGACTCGGTAAAGTGCCCGTACCCTTGAGCGGTCCGCGTGATATGGGTCGACTTCTGGCTCTCGTCCAGCAGGTTTTGAACCTTGTTCTGGATCGAAACGGCACGAGAAACGCCACCGATACTTTTAGGGAGCCCCGCTTGCGCAGACCCAGGCTCGCGGTCGGCCAGCCGCTTTCGATACTCCGCACCGGCTGCCGCAACCCTCTTTTCTTCTTCAGAGAGTCGTCGGCGCTCAACTTCCCGCCGCATCTCGGGGGTCATGTCGTCTGTCTCCTCGAGGACCTGCCCGTCGTCAGACCTGCCATCCGTCGCCTCGGACCCTGCGATTGGCGTCAAGTCGTGGTGCCGCCCCAGGCTTTTCAATGGTGACGGCGTTCTTGCGGGTGGCGGTGCACTGTTGTTATTGTTGTTGTGCTCGAACCGCTTAAACGCATCGCTGAACTTGCCCGCAAAGATGTTTTTTGTGCCTGATGATAATGAAGTCAGGCTGGATCGCTTTCCTTGCTTGCTCGTTTTCTTGGAATCAGATTCCTCCATCGAACGTAAAAAGTCCACATTCGAAGCAATGTTTGCCTCTTCTGAAGGTTCTGGCGGTGGAGGCGACATGAATGCCGAGTTCCTCCCAGATGATAAGCCTGGAGAAGGAATCGGCTTGGTCGATTTCTCTTTTTCGCGCAGATAGTCCAAGTTGGACTCCATATATGTGCTGGCCGGCCTGGGTCGTGAGCTCTGCGATGTGGTCCTATACGCCGCATCTAACAAATCCGAACTCGGACGTCCTCCTTCTAATGATGGTCGCGAAGAAGAAGAATTGTGAATGTGGGCCGACACGGAGGGATACGTAGACACCCTGGGAGCGGTCGTCTCGCTCGCTGATTGACCAAGACTCTCAGTTTCCTTCGGCTTGGGCATGCTGGAGGAGCGGTCAGGATACCGCTGATACGACTGGAACTGTGCCGGTCGTTCTGTCGGTGGCGTACTCGTCATCATCCCCGTAGATACCATTGCCGGCTTCGGCTTGGGAGGAGACTGCTGTTTAAGTTCGGGTGAGGCAATGGCCTGCAACTCTGGAGTCTGTGCAATAATGGCCGAGGCACGGCTCATATCGTTTGTCCTGGGAGGCGCTGAGGCCGAATGTATAGGTGGAGATACTACTGCCGGCTTGTTATAGACAGCTTGAGGTGGTTGTTGTGACTGCTTCTCTGGAGAACTAGTGTGCGCGAAAGCGTCGTCTGCCAACCTTTCGGTAATCCTTTGGCCGATATCCCTCTTGGACAAGTCGGGAGACGATGGATCATCAAAGTTGAACTTTGAGCCATGGTCGTGGAGTAATGAAAACTGGTCAAGCGTGGGAAACCTCGACGAAAGCTCGTCGCCTTTGCCGGTAATCGCTGCTGCTGCTTTGCTGTCGAGCGCGGCAAACGGGTCACCATTCGTAATTCTCATGGGCGATGGGCTTGGCTTAGGTTTGCTCGACGGGGAGGTGCCTGGCTGAGCTGGGAGGGTGGTTGCAGCCGTCGGTCTGCCCCTTCTCATGGGCGCAATCTCCGGTATGGCCTGCTGTTGTTTTGCTGCCGGAGCAAAAGACGCCCCAACGACAGGGGCGTGCGAAGGCTGATCCGCCACCGGTGGCCTGGAGCTGGGCTGGGGTGTTGTTCGTGGCTTTCCAGAGTATATCTGGTTGATTTGTATATCTCTCGTTAGCCAGACGTAAAATCGGCCATGCTTGTATTAGTTTGACCGAGCGAGTATGATGACGTACATCTTTGATTGGAGGTTCTTTGCCTTGCATTGCGCACCCTTCCTTAAGAACCTGGTATATATTGGGACGGGATTGGGGGTTTTCCTTGAGCATCACAGCTGAGACGGGGGAGAAGAATCGATGGTTAGCGCATATTCCGTAGCCCACGAAACAGCCGTCTGGCAATCCCAGGTATCAGCCCGGTCCGGCAATGCTTACCGATGAGCTGCTTCAAGCGATCCGAGAATACCGGATAGCTGGGGTACTTGTAGCTAGCATTTAGAATTGCCAGCTGGCCCTGGTCTTCAAAGGGGGTGGTGTAGTAACAGAGCTTGTAAAGCAGAACCCCCAGCGCCCAAATATCCGACTTCTCGTCGATCGGCTGTTTCCTATAGACATCCGTCATCTCCGGGCTCCTGTACTGCATCGTCGTATGCTTCTGCACGTCCTCGTCTGTAGCCCGACACTCGGCCACCGTGGTGGGCGCGGGACGGGGCGGGGCGGCGGAACCAAAGTCGCAGAGCTTGAACTTGCGCACGGAGCCGTACGTCGTGATGAGCACGTTCTCGACCTTGAGATCCCTGTGCAGCAGCGGCGGCTTCAGGTAGTGCATGCAGGCCACCCCCTCGGCCACGTCGGTGAAGATGTTTAGGATCTCGGGCTCCGTCAGGCGGTGCTGCAGCCGCGTGTTCATAAAGTCTATGAGGCCGCCGCCGTCGCAGTACTCCATCAGCAAAAAGACCTCGTAGCCGCCGCCACGCAGCTCCGAGGCGTGCGAGTCGATATATGTGACGATGGCACGGTGGCCCTTGAGGCGCTTCATGGTCTCGACCTCGGTGCGCATGCCACGCAGCGCCTCCTTGTCGGGCACGGCCACCCGCTTGAGCACGGCGAGGTCAGTCCCGCTCACGGGCTGGGGCAGCTTGACCAGGTATACGTGTGCGAATCCGCCCTCGGAGAGGTACTTTTGTATGACGACCCGGTGACTGCCGACCTGGATCTTTGTGCCTGGGGTAAAGGTGCCTGCTGGAGGCGCGGGCCCGCCGCCATAGGTAGCCGGTTGGGCGCCGTGGCCGGGCCCATTCCTAGCGGCCGACGCCAGCATGGTCTATCGGGGTCGGGGGTCGGGGTTTTGGTTTTCGCAGTATGCGAGGCCAGTCTTATGAGATCGATCTATTCCGGGTTGTGGTCGTTGGTTTTTCGATCTTCAGGGGAAAGGGTGGTTCGTTATAGATGCGGCAGGAAAAGCCGTGGGGGATCGGGCAGTTCCGAGTCGGGGTCGGATCTGAGGGAGGGGGCCTAGCCGATTATGGATTATGCTAGGAGTGGTAGAGTCGGCGGTCAGGTCGTAGGCGGTAATGGCACGGTACCTAGGTAGAAGGGGGAGGGGACTGGAATGCGACGACCTGATAACAATTACATTGCACTGACCAGATCCCAGGTAGCTTGGCACAGCCCAGCGGCAGAGATAAACCCCCGATCAAAAAAGACAAAATGTAGGTTTGGTGTTTGTGCAAGGGGGGGAAAAATAAAAAGAAAATAAAAACAAAGGGAGGCGGAAACATTAGACCAGAACTCACCGTCAGGGATCTTGAGGGCTTCTGAGGCTCACTAAATCTGGCCTGGTTCATGCGCTGCAGTCACGACAGGGATCAATTGGTCGGTCTGGTATAAGAACCTAACTCCGCCAAGGCTGCAGGCAGCAGACTGTGGCAGCTGACAAAATTTCAATTGACAGCCGCCGATTGCGCACGCTGTTCAATTCCCTTCCTGTCAATACCTTGAAGTATCTCAACTCAATTGACCTCGATGAAACAGACTATAAAGTCTGGACAAAAATTTCTCGACAGCTGGACAGCTAATGCATCCCTTGGATATAGTCGAGCGGGCTAACTGGTACCAGCTAGGTACGGTACCTAGATACTTATGGGCCCTACCTATTTACCCAAGTACCTAACCTTAGGCGACTTCTTGCCCCATCTACATCATATCTCCAAACTTGTTAGTGGTAGTATCAGGAATCATGGCTCTCATGCAGGCATACGTAATCTCACACCCGACAAGTCGCCAAGACAAGCGGAACCTGATGTGACCAAGCGACCCGGTGTAGTCAAGAAATCACGTATTCAATCTCATCCCCAATGAGGTCTTGAGGCTGCTTCTAGCTTTGTAGATATGTGTCTTTGATGTTTATTCATTTATTTATTAACTATCTAAGCGCGCCCTCCATGCCACACCTGATTTTCCTCTGAGATGGTACACACCCGGGCTCTCCAACAAACATTCCCCCATCTTTCAAAATGAACGACCCATAAAACGATCATCGAACTCCTTCTGCCAATCCAAATTCCACTGAAAACTTAGAACAGAGCCTTGAATACGCGCTTGGGCAGGTTGCTCCACGTCCGAACCTCCTCGGGCTCATCGGAGGGCTCAGCCATACGAGCTCCAGACTTGAGGTCGATGTCGGCCAGAGGCACATAAAGACTCCAATCCTTAGTGTATACCTTCCAGAATAAGTAAAGAGCGATGACAATGAAGGCAGCCAGGTAGCTTTCGAAGAACGCCTCGGCGTCGGGTTGGGCGTTCGGCGATGGCTGTTTTTTTTTTTGTTAGTTCAAGACTCTACTGAGAGAACTTTTATGTTCCCGATGTTAAAGTAACAAAGAAACTTACGTATAAAGCATTGTAAAAAGTCGCAACCAGGCACAAGCAGTTGAGACCGAAGCCGATCCAGCTGCCAAAGACACCTAGCGCGGGCTTGTAGGGGATCTGATCCAGCGTGTAGCCCTGCAGCTTCCAGGCGGCGCGGAAGCGGATGTGCGCGAGGCAGATGGAGCCCCAGACGAAGAAGAAGGACAGGCCCGAGAGGGCGAGCAGCCAGTCAAAGACCGTTCCCGAGTCGGAAGACTCGACGGTAAAGGCCAGGAGACCGAACGCCAGCTGAATGACGATGCACACGACCGGGCGGCCCTTCTTGTCAACGTAGGCAAGCTGCTTTGGGGCCATGCCGCGTTCGGCCATGGCCTGCATGGTACGGGTGCTGCCAAAGGCGCAAGAGTTGGCCACGGAGATGACGGCGACGGTGATGACTCCGTTGAAGATGTGCGGCAGGACGCTGATACCGGCATCTTCGATGGCGAGGACGAAGGGGGAAGCTGTTGCAAGCGGGGTTCTGTCAGCTAGTTTTCACCAAGTTTTTTTTTTTTATTCAATATTCGCAGGCATCAAATGCTTACCCTTGGTGTTAGCGCCCGAGGCACCCAGGAGACGAGGGTCGTTGGCGGGCACAATGAGACCAATGATGAAAAGGTTGACAATGTAAAAGAAGGCAATGCGCCAGAACACTTGCTTGCTCGCGGCGGGGATGCTCTTCCTTGGGTTGTCCGACTCGGCTGCTGCCAGACCAACAAGCTCGGTGCCGCCAAAGGCAAAGGCTGCGATTGCGAACACACCCGCAAACCCGTTGAACCCATTTTGAAAGGGTCCGGGGTCTACCCAGTACTTCGCTCCAATGTATCCTTGGTTGCCCTGCAAAACAAGTCAGCTCCTGCCCGGGACGGGGACCAGCGCCATCGTAATCTTCTTCTTTTTCAAAGGATAACATACCACGCCACCAGTGTTGATGATAATACCCAAGATGATAAAACCAGTGCAAGCGGCAATCTTGACCACGCTGAGTATGAACTCAACCTCGCCATAACCCCTGACTCCAAACAGCTGTATAATGATGAGGACGGCGAGGAAGGTGGCGATCCAGATAGAAGGGCTCAGGTCGTCACGCCAGAACTTGATCGTGATGGATGCTGCGATCAGTTCGAATGGCAAGACGGTGAGCCATGAAAGTGCGTAGTCCCAACCGACAGCAAAGCCCCTGAAATCGAAACCTCAGCCATCCCGTCCTTATGATTTTTTTCCCTACTTCTTTCTTGTTTTAACCAAGGCAGTCCTACTAACCAAGACGGATCAACGAAGCGGACGACATAGGTGTAGAAAGCACCGTTCACTGCCCAGAAGTTGATTAGTGGCCGAGACTCTCGACGGACGGTTCTGCGGAAAGCTCCAGTTCTTACCAGGATACAGGACAGCCATCTCGGCGAGTGCTTGGCACACAAAGAAAAGCATTCCTATATTGGAGGTTAGGCTTAGCACATATTCCTCGACTTGGCTTCATAGTTCTCACTGGGTGGGCCTGTGATAAGCTACATACCTCCGATAATACTGTAACAGATGAGCAGCGACGCAGGGCCACCGGTGCGCAGGGCCTTTCCACTACCGACGAACAGACCGGCTCCGATGGATCCGCCTGAGGAGCCATGTTAGCATTAGGGTTTGTCCGGGTTTGGGCAGAAGCTCCCAATCACTTTGCGTCGTGAAGACGTCTTGTTGCCCGCAGGCGGAGGTCTCAGTACCAACTTACCAATGGCAATCATTTGCATGTGCCTGTTCCGCAGCTCACGGACCAAGGGCTTCGACTTGTTGACAACGCCCACTTCCTCATCGTGGCTGTTGCTGTCAGACAAGACCGCCGTCGTGTTTCCAATTTCCTTGTCTTTGTCGGTCTCCATGTTGGCTTGCGATCACCCCTATGGGGCTGTCTGGCCGTGATATGATTCCTCGAGGATTATCTCCCACTGACGCTTGAAAGCGTTTCGTTCTATATGGCTTCAGGTATCGTAAACTACCATGAAGATGCCAAAGGTGCGTGCAATGAAACCGGAAGGGAGACTGGGGGCAGGAGTTATTAAGTTCTCACTTCGTTTGGGAGATACGGCTGCCTTATAAACAAATAAAAAGGGACCCTCTCTCTATACAACCCAGTCGTGTGCCCCCCCAGGGAACCGCGTTTACAACTATGTGACGGGGGTTGGGTATGAATAAGGGTGGGACAGGCGGCTTGCTCAAGTGTTCAGCTGCTACCACCCCCTGTTCGGTATGAGGGAGGATTTCGAGGGTTACATTAGTTGATTGCCGTGAGACGGGAAACCTAGTCGGGTAGGATATCGAAAGTTGTGGCATGGTCAAGATTCCTTCCCCAGAAGAAGGCCACATCTATCATCTTAATGTCGTGCATACATCTTTTGGTTGCCAGTTGGTGCGCGAAGCGCGAGGACCAAGCTTTCTGACGTTATACCAGTAGTACTGTCGAGAAGGCAGATTCGTTTTTGTCTTACTTTCTTTTTTTTTTTTTTTTTTGCGAGAATCAGCAGCAAGGCCCTCCTC
>JAVHJQ010001063.1:0-10276 GCA_031306095.1 Pyricularia sp. CD86 | reverse complement strand
GGTCTGCGCCGACCTCACCAATAACCGACAGCGCCGCATTCTATGCAACCCAGTGACGCAACAACTTCATTTTCACTCTCGACTCGACCCAAAGAATTTTTCCTTATCCGGACCCACGAAATCGATATTTCAATCGACGCCCGCCGAACACGGAATTGTTTGTCATCGACAATCGCAAACTGCGCAGGTTCACCGCCCGGCGGGGGGTTCAAGGGAAAGAGTGCGCTTTACTCTTTATAGGTAAGCAAACTATCCCCATCTCAGGTATCCATCCATCAATCACCCATCAACCACGACGCTTTGTCACCTTGGCCAGCAAGCAAGCCCGCCAGTAACAGGCCCGGCGACAGAAGGTATAGGTGTTGACATCCGTCTCCCATCTTCTACTTTCCAGACTCACATTGCGAATTTGCAACTTGGTGCGGCACTGATCCCTGCGACGAACCGCGACCCTCCTTCGAACCTGGTCACTCCCCGCCAAGCGACAAATACCACCATACACACATCATCTATCGAGCCCGATCTGGGAGAGCTTGTTTTGGCAGGAGTCTTTGGATGCGCGACCTATGGGCAAGCAAGCCCGCCGCCGGGTATCCACTTCATCGGATGAGATATTCTTACAGAGTCAGGGTTCTCGTCTGAGCCTACTGCAGAAACTACGGCTATTGGGGGGGCGAAAGACGGATCCCCGGGGTCTTATCATATAGCGGTACATGCCGCTCCCACAACCTGGTGAAGTCGACCAGTCACTAGGCTCTGAGCCATACGTGGAGATCCTCGGCCAAGCCATAACTGCGACATGAATAACAATTATTACGGTACGCAGCTCACCGCTGAGCAGCTGCAGCGCCAACAACTCGCCAACCAACAGCAGCAGCGCCAACAGCGACAGCAACGGCACCATCAACAACAGCAGCAGCAGCAGCACCGTCAACAACAACAGCAGCAGCGACAGCAATATCAGAATGCCGGACAACAACAGACGGCGGTCATTGGGGGCAGGCCGCAGATGGGCCAAGACGACCCCATGTCTGCCATAACCGACTCTCCGATGTTGGACGGGGACTATTTGGACGATATCATTCGTGAAAATACTCACGAACTTCAAAGGCGACGGAGCATTACTCATCCGTATTCTCCACAAGCTTTAGAGTCCGATGGGCGGCGGCTTTCGATGTTGGAATTTGGCAACAACAATGATGCCTTCAACTACCATTTTGGAAATATGAACTCCCTACAAGACAACCCGATGGGAAATGGCTTCAACATGGGAAACTCGGCCATGGGCAACATGGGATTGTCAAACTCAACTACTGGTCAATACGATCAAGGAAACTCCAACATGGGCATGATAGGCATGTCTGACTCGAACGACTTCTCAACCCTGTCGCCCGAGATGCTCGGAAACATGGTTGCTTTCTCGTCCTTGAATATGAACCCCGTGACAACGAGCCCGACAAGTATGGGCCCGATGTTCTCATCAGGGCAACTCGGAGATCAGTACATGAACAATACGGTTTCAATGGATAACATGGGCTCCGATGGATTTGGCATGAACATGCTGCCAGACACCCTTCCAACCACCAACGACACAAGAAGAATGATGAACACGCAGGACGACGACTCGGATATGCTCAACTCTGGGCAAAATTTTAATTCAAACACTGGGCCGGCCCCGGATGGAGCCCATATGCAGGCAGCTATTAACATGCAGGGCCCAGCGGCGCCCCTGCCGATCAAAAACACATCACAGGTGCCCGCCGGGCCACACGGAGCTTCCGATTTGTCTTCGGCCAGAGATCCCACAGCACTTTCAACTCCGCCGGCGAATATAGGGCCTTCAACGACGCCATCCGGTGGGGTTCCAAAATCCAAGAGCATATACTCAAAGACAGGATTCGACATGGTTAGGGCGTTGTACATGGTTGCGACTAGAAAAAACCCTCAAATCAACCTCGGGGCCGTCGACATGTCATGCGCCTTTGTGGTTTCTGACATTAACTTACCCGACTGCCCTATCATTTATGTCTCGAGCAATTTCCAGAACCTAACAGGCTACAGCGAGCATGAGATCATTGGCAAAAACTGCCGTTTTCTACAAGCTCCAGATGGTCAGGTGGAAGCAGGGGTGAAGAGGGAGTTTGTCGCGGATGACGCAGTCTTCAGCCTCAAAAAGGCCATTGCTGAACGCAAGGAGATCCAGCAGAGTCTGATCAACTACCGCAAAGGTGGCAAGCCGTTCCTCAACCTACTCACCATGATTCCCATCCCGTGGGAGGAACAGGAGCTCCGTTATTATATAGGTTTCCAAATCGACGTTGTAGAGTGTCCAGATGCTATCGCTCAGCAAGAGTTTGGCGGGCAGATGCAGATCAACTATAGGCATATGGATATGGGCCAATACATATGGACTGGTCCGCCACTGGGAGCCGATCCAACCTTGGCGCCGGAGCAAGACAGCAGTCAAACACTATCGGCCGACGACGTCTCGGGACTGCTGCGGCAGGCCAAGCCCCAAGGCCTGGCATCTGACTGGCACCGCCAATCCTGGGACAAGATGCTTCTCGAAAATTCGGACGATGTCGTACACGTTTTGTCGCTGAAGGGAACGTTTCTTTACCTGTCACCATCCTGCAAGAAGGTACTTGGGTACGACGCGGCTGAGCTCGTGGGATCCAATACGCAGGGTACTGGACTCATGTCAATATGTCATCCGTCAGATCTCATACCTGTTATGAGGGAGCTCAAGGATGCAACACCGACGAATCCGATCGTCAACACAGTCTATCGTATCTCTCGAAAAAAAGCAGGATACACGTGGTTCGAGAGCCACGGCACCCTATGTGTTGAGCCCGGCAAAGGCCGGAAGTTTATCATTCTGGTTGGACGCCAGCGACCCGTCTATCACCTGAGCAAGAAGGATGTCGAGGCGAATGGCGGCATTGGTGACAGCGAACTGTGGACCAAGCTGTCCGTATCGGGCATGTTCCTGTTTGTATCATCTCATGTCCGGTCTCTGCTCGACTTGCAACCCCAGGATCTCGTGGGCACGAGCATACAGGATCTCATGCGGAAAGAGTCGAGGGCAGAGTTCGGGCGCACGATCGAGAAAGCCCGCAAGGGTAAGATTGTGACGTGCAAACACGAGGTACAGAATCGCAGGGGCCAGGTCTTGCAGGCGAGCACGACTCTATACCCTGGGGACACACCTGTAGGCCAAAAACCCACCTTCATCCTGGCACAGACGAAGTTGGTCAAGGCGTCATCGAGGTCGAGTGCCTCGGCGGCTAGTGGCAGAAAATCTCAGCAGAGCGCGGTCAATCCCGAGTCGGGTGTGACTTCCGAAGGAAGTGTGCCCCCGGCAGACAGATCGGTGACCACGGATGCCCTCTCAAGTACTGTGTCCAAGGACAGAACATCCACAGCACCAAGCAAGGGCCAAGAGAGCTCTACCACAATCAGCGATCAGGCAGCTACGGGATTGCCTCTCAACTACCCCAAACCTGACGACAATATCTTCGTTGAGCTGGGGCCGACGCGCTGCACAAGCTGGCAGTACGAATTGCGCCAGATGGAGAAGGACAACCGACTGTTGGCCGAGGAGTTGGGTCAGCTGCTCTCCAATAAGAAGAAGCGGAAACGACGGAGAAGCGCCGGGTTGGTGCGTGACTGCGCCAACTGTCACACTCGGAGCACGCCAGAGTGGCGCAGGGGTCCGAGTGGACAACGTGATCTATGTAACAGCTGTGGCCTTAGATGGGCCAAACAGGTAAGTGGCAGTGGTTCTATAAAGACGTTGAGTTTTTTTTTTTTTTTCTTGCCGTTCAGGCCCCAGATTAAATCATGTAACTAACGTGATCCCCCTTGTTTAGGTGGGCCGAGTATCACCTCGGACGTCATCCAGAGGAGGCGGAACCAAGGAAGACTCGAACAGTAGAAAGTCGAATTCTCCGTCACATCAGTCGCCGCTTCAACGTGAATTTTCATCGGACGGAAACGCGGCAAACAACTCTCCGTCTTCGAATCAGGCTGTAGCCGCGTCAGCCTCGGACGCCGCGGACGCAGGATCAAGCGCCGGCGTAACCCCCACCGTCGGTACTTCTCAAGGCTCTATGCCACCGCAGAGCCAGCCTCTTCTGGAGGGTGGCAGCGGGTACGGCGGCAGCGGCATGGAGATGACTTCAATTTGCGAGGAGTAGGATATTCTATCCAACATCACGTTTCCATCTTACTCGGCCACGCTCCTTGAGGATTTTCGATTAGAGCGACGACGACGACCCTCCTCAGTGCGTTGGCCGCCATTCACCAACCATTATTTGCTCGGTTGGCCTGAGTGGTTCTCCACTTTTCTTTTCATGAACACACTCAAAATCATCAGACACGAAACACGATGGTTTGCGCATTTAATCCCTGTTTGACTTGGACTCATCCCTCCGGCTCGTTTTCTGGGCTCAATTGGCATTACAGTCTACAGTCAGACCTATGATGGAAAGCACGCGTGGACAGCTAGGCTTATCCCGAATCTACAAAGGCCCGTGTCGGGTTATTTAAGTTATTGCCTGGTAATATCTTTCTTGATTTCAGGTACAGATACCCAATAAAATTCGGGAGCGTCTATCTTTTTTTTCTATTTCTACAATCTATTATGACCATCATACCCATGTCCATGGGCGTCTGGTTGGCTTTTAGGCCATGTGTTCGGAGCTCGGTATATACCCATCTAGTCCATTCAAACAAGCTGTTCGTTTACTTTTTTATATTGTGTTTTTTCTTTGCAGCATGAGCGCTTCTAAGGACACGGGTGTGCTGGGAGAGTGTACATCTTTATAGCGCCGGATCGGGAAAGCAAAGCGGGATGGTTGACGGACTTTGGGAGGTGTTATGTCCTTTTTTGTTGTTGTTGTTGTTCCCCTCAATATTTTATTCCCGTCTTCTACAAGACGATTTATGGTTGGTGAGGTTGGGTAGGCTTAATGTTGGTACGACTTGAGCTGAAAACCTATTCCAGAAACAAGCTAAGGCACATTTTGAGCAATGATGACGCCGCCGTCGTGTGTTTGTGTTGCATTGTTTCTCCATTGATGTGCTCGGGTGGTGGCTGTGGGTTGACTGACCCCCTTAAAAAAAACCCCTGGGCTAGAACTACCTAAGGTAGTCACCAAGTCGCTCACCAACTTAGAAGATTGACCCTAACCCTCTTCGGTTTATTTTGGGAACAATGAATGAGAGAGCCATGGGGGAGAGAACGAAACTATGCTTGGCGTATTAGCTTACATGCATGTGGGGATGATATTCTAGGCAGCAGAATTTCCCATATTCTCATTGAAGGACAAGAAACGAACCAACCAAACTGATTTATTTACGAAACACAACTACAAGCGACATGGCAATACACCCATTTTGGAACCTTGCAGTTGCGAGTGCGAGATTTCCTGCTTGCTTTGTTTCATTTCTTTTTTTTTCTTCTTTTTTTTTTTACCCGGCAAGTTGGCCCTCAAAGTGTAAATGATACGGTACAAAATACTTGGGGGCAAGGCAGGCTGTGGGAACCAAATTTTGTAGTTCCTGGTCAAGTAATACAACATCTGCAGTGACCTTTTTGCCTGTGTCCACAAGGGCCCAGGAACATTTTGCCGTCAATATGATTTCCACATAATCCCCTCCACCACAGCTGAGCAGAAACACCAAACATTGGTTCAGTCTCCCTTGGAAAAGAGAAGGAAAAAAAAAAAACGCAACGGGCTTTTTGTTTTTTTCTTGGGTCCACGATCCTTTTCAAGCCCACCAACCCCCCACCACTCCACAAGCGTCTTTTTCTGCTTCACTTGTCGTGGTCCCTGTTTCTGCTCACCGTGTTAGCTGCTGCTGCTTGCTGCTGCCACTGCTATAAAGGACTCATTGTACTGCGTGACTCCATCATTCATTTGTCGGTTATTGCCTTGAATGCCGCTACTCCCTTGATTTAAAAAGGGTCTTTTTTTTGCCCTCTCTCATCACATGCAAGGCAGCTCCGAAGATAAAAAAGAAAATCCAAGTCTTGGCCTAAGCGGGAAGGATTGCAGGTGTTGATTAGAGGTATTATTCTGACACATTTGAGGCGGTGCACCCATTGCCGTTCTCTACATACCTGTGTGTGTGTGAGTGTGTGAGTGTGTGTAATCTCGGAGTGTTTCCCCATTGTTCACTGTAGGAAAGGGGGAGAAAAATTAAAGGAGGCTTAGCTCTTCTTCTGCTAGTGGACTTTACCCCGAAGTTGATATGAGATTAGCACTTCGAGATTTCTGCTATTTTTAAAGCTATAGTACATATCCGTTACCTACCAACCATGATCGTCTCAGATTAGAGGACGAGGCTCAAATATGGATACTTTCTATATATGCAGCGTGAATAGCACGACTTGAAGTTCAAAAGGCGCATGGACTACATGCCTGAGACGTCGTACTGCAAGCATATATGTCTACGTCACGAGTAGGGTGGCCTACTGAGCAAGTCTAAGGCACTATCCCATTGATACCAGTCGCGTGATCAGCCCTTTGAATGTAGCTTAGGTAGGTAAGGTAGGTAGTCTAGAACCAGCTGTAGGCTTGACATTGGAGATATCCCTTATACAACCTATAGCCCTCTTTGTTCATTTACAAGGATCAAGCACCAGAGAAGATCAAGAAAACTTGACCATGTCACCAACCCACTCGACCACTCTAGATCGAGACAGATCATCTAACAAAGTAACCTCTTCAACAGTCCGAATACCACCAAAATGATCCTTTCATGCCAAATCACAACACCACACCTCCATGACCACCCCCCCTTTGTTTCGTCTTGTGTGTCTTTTCTTGCCCTCCTTCCCTTTTCATCCGTCGGCGCGTATTCGTTCCTACTACGGATATGGCCGCTTGGATTTTATTTTCATTTACGGATCGCAGCTTGCAGGAGGACGTTGCAGGTGCAGGAGAGAGATAGAGAGAGAACAAAAAAAAATAGCCCCCTCATCAGACTCCATCTCTTCATGGGGTCGCAGGCAGCAGCATGGTCCTTGTTTGTGTTGTTCTTGGGAAGGGGCGGGGTTGGTTTGTCACCATACATCGTTCCACTAGACTAGCGGTCTGTCTATAGGTACACGTTGAAACATGTGCGAGTAGAGGAAGGAGGTGCGGAGGAAGGAAACGAAAAAAAAGAACAAACGGAACTCCACCCCTCCCCTGAATGCGATCACTTACCTAGGCAGTCGACGTACTCGAAACAAAGATAACCGCCCCGATGATGGAGTAGCCGCAAAGACTGTTCCTGTTTTTTTTTTCACTATTCCATCATGCGGAACCTACGATCCTCTTCTGTCCATCGGTGAAGGGAAACGATTGACTCCTTCTGAGGGAGAAAAAGAGTAGCGGACCACATAGAGAAAGAGAATGGCTCGCGCCCTTGTGAAAGCGGGACCCCCCGTTTTCATGGATCGAGCGGGAAGGATTCACATCGTGAACCCAAAGCCCAAGCCAAAGAGAAAGGAAGAAAAAAAAAAGAAGGATCAAGGCCCACCAAAACAAACATGATTTCCTTCGCTCCATCGGTCTAATTCCCGTACCTCGAATGCTACACACCGCGGAGATTGGAAAAGATGCAGAAGGCTTTCTTGTTGATCCTTCCTAGCCCAACAACAATCCGTTTGGGCCGGGCATGTGATTTTTTTTTCTTCTTTTCCTTGTGTTTAAGCCCTTCCTCCCCTTACCTTATAGAACCACACCTTGCCGTGAGGAATTGTGTTGTCGCCGCCAAGAAGATATGCCTCCTGTGCTGACTTGGCCGTTTTTGTCTGTTTATAGATCAGGGGCTTTGTTATGTACCCGTTTGTTTCTCGTAGCCAGTGCGTGGTTAGAACGGCAATGAATCAAGCCAATGCAGATAAAAACGCATGCTCAGGGGCTTCAGAATGTCAAATTTAGCAATGAGCTGGGAGAAAGCATTTTCTTAGGTAAACCAGTAGTTTCTGCTTTCATCCCGCAAAGAGCAAGCTATAGAGTGTAGTTTCCCATGTATCCCTGTGATCCAGTAGCGATAGTTTACATTATTGCAAATATATGCTAATTCAAACCACTCATGAATATCGGAATCATGTTTTCTTTGTTTTTTCTTCTTTTTTATTCAGAAAATCCCTATGTTATTCCCTTTCATCCCTCTTTATGCAGTAATTAGATTGTAATGAACCGAAACATTAAAAGTAAATACCCTCCTTGTGACCGGATTATCTTGGTTCACGCATACCGTCCCATCGTTGAATAAGCGTCGTCAGATCGTGTCGAAAGCGTCCTCCTCATGTTAAAGTACGTCGGCGGCGTCATGGGCGACACTATGCTCTCCGTGTTGAAGCTAGGCGTGTTCGACGGCTGGTGCTGGTGGCCACGACTTTGGCCATCGCTTGAACGAGACGACTGCTGCCACAGAGGGGGTGTAGCAAGGGCCCAGCCAAGTGTAGCGGCCGAGAAGTCCTGCATTCGTAGCTGATGATGGGCAGAATCAGGGCTGATGAATCTCGCCCCATTTTCGTCGTTGTTGCCATTCTTATTATTGCCGAGCACCGGTGTTGTTGGTGCCGTGCGGACCTGGATAGCCTCGCGCTCACCTTGGTTCCACCACTGTGATTCGAAGCCATTGTCAATGGTCATCATGGCCACCGACAGTGCTCCCAAATCCCGACCCTCGGGTGACGTGACAGCCATAGCGGATGGTCGTGACACTCCTGGTGTCTGTACCGGAGAGGTGATTTGGATATTTGCCACGGGGATTGGGCTGTAGGGGAGATATGTCATACTCGTACTCCCATCACGTGGCGAGTAACGGCTCGAGGGCGCGGTCGGAAAGCTTGGGGGTAGACGGCGCTCTCCAGGATATGAGGAGCTCACGCGAGTATGCTCCGGGTCCGCCTCGGGTTCATATCCCATGGGCCAAGATAGGGCATCCCAGGGCATCCCCTCTTCGCCGAGTCGGAATGAGGTTGGCGGCTCAGGAAGGGCCTTCCACAAGCGCGCATCGCCCTGAGAGATCGACCTTCCCTGCATGGCGACGGAGCCCGCCGACTGCGTTGGTGATGAAGCATTAGGAACTGACTGCTGGGTGAACTGGAACATTGCCGGCTGTGCCTGGACGTTCCAGGGGCTGTCGGCGATTGGTGGTGGTGCGGAGCGACCTCTGGAGTGCACCGGTGTCCTGGACTCGCGTGACGGCCTTTGCTCCTCGGGCTCTTCTATAGGACTCTCCAGCTGTGGCTGAAATCTCCTGGGATTTGAGAACTGCCGACCTCGAGGGGCAGGGTCACGGCTGGAGGTGATGGTGGTTTGCGTGGCGAGCCTGGTTCCAATGTCTACAGGCAGAGAGGGAACAGTAGTGATGTTGGCTGTCTGTGAAGCAGGCTGAGGGCTTTCCTGTGAGTTTGCTAATGATGAAGTACGAGGAGGAATAGGGGCATGTTGTGGTTGTTGCTGTTGTTCCGAGAGGTCTGACTGGTAAAACTCGTAATTTGAATCCACAGGCAGCTGCAGGAACTGATCTGGGTGATAATAGAGCTGTAGTTGGTTGCTATCGTCGACGGTATATGGATATGCGAAGGCAACAACAGGGATCGGTTCGAGGTAGTTGGTGTTTGGGGGTGGCACCTGACGTGAATATGAGCCTCCTCCGGTCTTGTCTCTCAAGCCTCTTGATCTATACTCAATGCCATGGCGGTTTGGGAGGTGAGCCTGGGACCAAGATACGCCAAACTCAAGGTTGACATATATCTGGGGTCTATGGAGTTGATTTATTCTCCGAGGTTGTCTGGTTTGTGTTTCCATTATGGGATCTGTCTTCCAATGTGTGACCATGGGTAGAGAGGGGAAACAAAAGCCCAGAAGGACTGAGGATGGCCGAAGGGTGTGGTGGGTTTGGATATAGGTAATATTAAATTCAAGGACAGAGACGCTAGTGCGCTTCCTGTCAGAGCAGCCTACGAAGCGGGGGGGTGGTCTCGTGTGTGTGGTGTGGTGTGGGTGTGGGTGTGTGGTGGTAGGCAAGGTAGGGTGGGTATTAGCGCCAATTACTGCAACACCAACCACACTGAGCCCCTGCTCGTGCTTGGTCCCTAAAACGGGCAGGCAGTGCAATGCCCAAGTCCCGAGAGTAACGATACTGTAAGCAGCCCTTTTTGGGGCTACGCTCTTTTCGTCTTGATGATGATGATGACCCGGGAGCTTCGACAGTATGTTTTGAAGCTACTCTGCCACTCCACTGGATTGAGGCTGCTGTGGCG
>JAVHJQ010001060.1:0-25854 GCA_031306095.1 Pyricularia sp. CD86 | reverse complement strand
ATGAAAATAAGAGTGTTGTTATTTTTGGGTGCCGAACAGGGGGGGTGCCGAACAGGGGGTACGCAACGTTAAAGCAAACAACGAAGCACAAACCCCAGCATCGCAACCCTGCAGGTACCTAGGCTGAAGAAAAGATCGAAATCCCAACGGCTGTCTGGAAGTCAGGTCCAAGACATCGTTTGATAATCGCTATCTGCCTTTTCTCCCTCAAAATCCATCTATACCAACAAACCAATGCTGCCTACTTTCGCAGCAACAAGAACCTAGCATCGGACCTATCGCCTCCTCTGACAAATTCGAGAAATCTTTCGATCAAAAGTGTTTTCAACAAAACCCAGTGTTTCACTTCTCATTCACTTCGCTTAACTTGATTGCCGCTTCAACAAGGCCAATCGATGGTTGAAGCTCGGGACCTACCACTCAACTGAGACCTACTCTGATCTGACGGTTGTCACGGATGACAACGAGACCTTTCGGCTTCACCGAATTGTTGTGTGCACAATCTCGCCCTACTTTGAGAAGGCATGCAGCATTAATTTTCAGGTATGCACGTCATTTCTAACCTCACAGTAACCGGGAAGGAGCCCAGACAACCTAACGCTCAACTTTAGGAGGCAAATTCTCAGACCATCTACCTTCCTGGAATCGATAGCAATGTGTTCCGCCAAGTCGTTGAGTTTATTTACTCCGGCACTTACACCGAAGACATATCTACGGATCTTCACCCGCATCCCCAAGCCCTCGAACGTGTGACGCCCGAAGATCTTGAGCAATAACTGATGACTCTGGGAGACTTTCTTGGTGCGGCTGGAAGAGTTGGCAATGTGGTAGCTAGTGAGTAACCTTGCCAGGCTGATGAGCAAATTATACCTGACTTGGCAGTTTAGCGGCTGGAGGGAGTGGGAGCCTGTTATGCTTACATAGCTGCTCTTGCGTAATAGGCTCGCAAACCACGCACGGCCCAGAACACGAATTCAGCCACAACATGGCCCATTGGGCATGGGACATCGAGTTCCCGAGCGCCGCATTCGCCAGTACTTATAGAGACAAAATGGTCAAGCATAAAATCAAAGATTTTCTCAGTTATCTCGAACAGTCTGCAGTCCTCTATACGACGGCCGAGAGGCTATTGGTGCCCGAACTCAAAATACTCACCCTGCGGAGGTTTGGTTTCTTGGCCGCCTTGCTTGAACAATATCGATGCGCTCTTAGCTCGCTCGAAGTCACCCATCTCAGCAAGATCGTAAGGCATGTCTACTCCGGCACCACAGGTACTGATCTGGCAATCAAGGAGCCGCTGTGCCGCATAATCCATCATTTTGGGCAGATCAACACGCGGGAGTCACTATACCCAATTGATTTCGTTGCACAGAAGTATCCAGCTTCTCTAGGGTCCTTCTCGATTACCAATCGATACAATTACGTTGCCCCATTGACGAGCTAGATCACGACGGCCCGGACGAACCTCAAGGCTCTATGGGATTTTGTCCAGGATGTCAGGATTACACATCGCACTCGTACCACCCCGCAGATCAAACCCCCGTTGTTCTTGTTTGAAAGGGACAGTAGAGACTTCCGACACTGCAAAGCCTGGAGCTGTGACGATTGTGGCGAAATGTTTTTCTCCAAACCAGCTGTGGAAACCAAGCAAGCCTCGCAGCATAGAGTGGATGCGGCGGGAAAGGAACTTCTTCCTTTGGGAAAGCCAACAAGCAGCTGAAGCTGACATTCTTGCTGATGATAGTGTTGTTACCAGCTAGATTCTTTGTCAGGTTCCATGGCAGCCCGCCCTTCAGGAACTTTGCTCTCCGAGAGCAGTGGGAAAGAGATAAAGAATAACGGTATCTGCTACAGAGAACAGTTTTTCAATGTTCCTTGTTTTTCTTCTACGACTGGACGACACGAGTTGTTGGGTTACTTTATTTGATGTTCCATTCTTTCTTTTTCTTCTTTTGCAAGCAGTGAGAGTGGGCCATCGCCAACTGAACTAAGAGAGCTTGGGGAGTCAGCCCAAGATAAGGATAAAGGGTATTTTTTTTTTCAAACCGCGTTGACTCACTAGCTAGCCACCAACAAGCTGCAAATACAAAGACAGATGTTTCCTAAATACAGCACTTAGACTAATCTTTGTGCCAAAAGTGTAACTGAGTTACTCAGATGTCTAGTGATGGTTATAGATGACCACCTTCGCGTACAATCCTCAGCACTTTGAATTCCTGTATGGAATCGTTTGGAAGGTAACTGGAGCAGCAGTAAGTCCCTTTGAAAACATGCGTACACGTATCAAAGGCTTAAAATAAATGCACGTCAGCTACATTTGGCACGCTCAGCAAGCATCAATCAGATAACAAACAGTGGCTCAGCAGTGTTGTATTTCCCAGCATTCTAGTGACTTCGGATTTTTTGTGCTCCCCTGGTCCCATCGCTAGAGACAGCCACACACACCCTTTCAACCCAATCCTCGGCGAAGCGCTCTTTTTGCCACCCCAAACATCATCAATCAACTGGACTGGTCTTAAGTACCAGGGATCTTGGGAATGTAAAAAACTGCCTAACAGGCTCCCACGGTTAGCGCTCGGTCACCAAGGCTGGCAAAGTCTGTATGGAGAATTTGGTTTCCCCAATGGGCCCTAACTCTCCACTCTTCCAGAATGCGTTACAGCTCTACATCTCACTTATTTAACTAGGTGATCTTCCACCTGGCTGGCCATTCCCAGTCCAGACTTATACTTATTCTTCCGTGCTGTAGGCCTGGGGAAGTAAGTCCATTACTATTACTAGCATCGCAAATCGACCATAATCACCATGTCTTCTCACCAAACGCCCCTCAAGTCCATGCTTGAGGAGAAGAAGGTTTGCTCATCGCTCAACTTCCTTTCTCGCCCCCTTCCGTTCCTTATTTGCCTGCCGTTTTTTGCGTGAAGGCTGCTTGGCTGACACTGTACTGATAACGCATTTACTAGTTCGTCGATCTTCGAATCACTTGCAAGGACCAGACCTTCATGGTCCATCGAGTGATCATCTGCGGACAATCCAAGTTTTTCGACACTGCATGTTCGAGCAACTTTCAGGTAAGATGTTGCACGCGCCTCATTAGTACCGACAGCATGGTTTGCGCAGGTTGTTATGTTAATGGTTAGTTTCACTCCCACGCTCACCAAACTCATTTTCCCCAATAGGAATCACTCAGCGGCACCATCGACCTTCCAGAGGATGACCCTGAACTGGTCAGAGGATTCATCGACTACGCCTACACCGGAAAATACACAGATGCTGCTGAGAAAAAGAACAACGGTTGGTAATGCCTTTCTGGTGACTTGTAGTCTACGCTAACAACGCTTTACAGCCTCAGGAGGTGGAGAAGGTATGTTTGCACGCTCCAGAATTCAGATAGCGTAAGCCTTCTTCTTTTCATATTTTCTATCAAGAGCCCTACTACTTCTCCTGAGATACCCCTCCGAGGTCACGATCGCGTGAGTTCATCAAGTTTCTAAGCCATGTTTGACAGCTTTACAGGACCTACATATTCTTACAGTTACCACGAACCAGTTTCCCAACCAAAAGACACGGGTAAATTCGGAGACATGTTACTCGCGGCCGATATGTACAATCTCGCCGACAAGTTTATGGCACCAGAGCTCAAGGCATATAGCCTGAAGCGCTTCAAGGAAGAAGCGGAACGCCTGAAGGCCTGGCCTCATAGCAAAAACATGGCAGGCTTCTCCGCCGTCATCGACAAGGTCTATAACCTGGCGCCGCCTGACGCCAAGGCTGACCTCCGCCCCTGTGTAATAGGGTTAATATCCGGCAACGTGCACGTCAAGGCCTTCTGGGAGGGCCTGCAAGAAACCTTTGGTCAGAATCCGGATGTCGCCATCGAAGTGATGGACAAGCTTCGGCAAGAGCTGTGGCATGAACAACAAGCTCTCGCAAACTTGCGCGATTCCCAAGATTCCTGGGAAGATTCTCCAGCATCGCGCTGTCGTTGGTGATTGGGATTGAATCAAAGGTGAGATTGTTTTAGTAGACCTTGAGCCTGTTCTACTCAACATCACCAATTCACTCTGTGACTTGAATGTCAACCCAGGACTCCACAGCTGTTCACAGGTATCTCGGGGTGGCTTACAGGCAAGGAGGAAGGGAGCGGTAGGATGGCATACTGGTATCTGAAAATCCAGAAAACAGTGTGGGATTCTCCACAGTGGGATATACCATATATGTAGATTGTTTGCCAACCCACGTAAGACATTGAGCCAGCGGTGCTCACATCCATTGTGGTGGCACGGCCCTCTGTTGTCGCTTAGGCTTATAAGATGGTGAGCGCACTCCATCAACTCGCCTACTGTTGGATGAGACCAACGATAGTTCTCTTACAGAAGTAATAGAACTCAGAATATCTAGCAGGAACAAGGTGAGCGCCGCATAAGTGGGTCGTTGATATCGACAACTTTAGATGTCCAGAATTAGCATCCGGGTCTTTGAAGATCTATCTAGCTGTTGTCTACCACTATAAAAGTACATCATTCCAAATCTCAACATCGGCTTTGAAGCGTAAAGCAGCTCGTGAAACATCGTTCGTTCCTAGTCCACCCAGCTCTGGTCCCTCCGCGCTGGAGCCCCAAGGTAGTCGATGGGGTTCCTGCATAGTGGACATGTGTTCTGGTTGCTGGTTTGGAACCACTGGTACAGGCAGCCCCGGTGGAAAAGGTTCTTGCACGTCCCGCACCTCTTGTCCGGCACCCGGCGGTCAGTCGAGATGATGCTGTAGCAGATGGCGCATTCGGTCTGGCCCTTCATGGCCCCGATAACGTTGCGTCTGAAAGTCGCGATTCCGTCAACGATGCTGCCGTTGCTGAATGTGATGACTCCCTGCGTCGTCATCAACCAGCTCTGCCACTTCTTCTCGTTGACCGCCACGCGGTTGACGCTCGCCACCGAGACCGGCTCAAGAGGGTAGGCTGGGGGAAGACGGATCGAGATCGATGCCTGAAGATCATCAACCTCGTAGCCGACAATAACTTCCCGAGAAAGCTTGCTGGCCTTGATGATGAGTTCCTTCTCGTCTTCGGCCGGGGGCTCTTGTTCATCTGCCCATTTGGCAACATCGTCTAGAGTCTGAGAAATTATGACAGGTGAAAAGTAGCGCGTGGTCCAGCTCTCAACGGCGATGCGTGTTTGTTTTGACCTGCAATTGATGTACCACCCCTTGACCAGCCCTGGAAGGTATTTGAGGGCGAGGTAGTACACATGAACGAGCAGCCACTGCATCGCTCGCTCGTCCGGTTCCGCCTCGGCCGCTTGTAAATCATATGATGAAATGCTATCTGCGAGATGGGCCTGGTTTAGATTGAGTGGGTGTGCGGCCGAGTGGCCGAGGACATCGAAAGTAAAGTTAAGCATCGGTTCTAGAGAGTTGGTTGCTTTGAGGTTCTCGGTGTATGCATTGCGTAGGGGGAATGAAGCAGCAGAAAAAGCATCAAAGATGAGGTGCCATGCTAGGAAGTAGCTTCGGACTGGGGTCGGAAAACCTGTAATGAGCTCATCGTGAAAAGCCTCAAGCGTTGGAGGATCAAGAAGAAGAGACAAGAGTTCGTCCGGTAGGCGAACATCTGCCGGTAGCTTAGTAAACAAATCGCCCAGTCAAAAAAGACAACAAGTCGAGAGATTTTGACTTACCACTCTTTTCCAAGACAATATCCATTGAGAGCTTCTCTTGTGCCCGCGGTATCGCTCTATGAAGAAGGTTGAATGCAGCACTCTGCACATCCCGAGAGACCGAATCAACCAGCCCATAGACATCTCCAAGTTCAGCAATGTCTCCTGGAGGCAAGGAATCGACTTGCCTGCAAAGTAAAGAGTTGACTATCTCGGCAGGTTGTGAGGTAGAACTCTCCTGTAGTTGAAGAAGACTTATCAGATGCTTTCTCTTGTGTTCCGAAAACGCTTGCATTGCATCCTCGAGATCATCGTTTGGCTCATCCAAGGATTCCAGAACGCCGATGAGCTTTAGTGACGCATGTACGTAGGGCAATCTCCGGTTCTCGGCCTCCTTGGCTGCTCTATCCCCAAGGTGCTTGCAAAAGTCCAGCGTCTTCTCCCAGTAGGATCCGTACACGTCTTTAATGTTTGGCAAAAGGCGCGTCAAGACACGGCATGTCTCTGTGGCAGTCTTGCTTCCAACCATTTCTGGCGTTTCGAACCAGGACGTGATTTGCTTGATGGCGAAGACCAGGCGATTGCTGGCGACAGGTAACGCATCAGCCCCGTAGACTGATAAACAGGCGTTGAGAAGGATCAGCGTCAATAGGGTCTGCAACGAGTCAGCGTTAGAACCGGCGACGTCACTGATAAGGCGGTTGAGCAAAGTGTTGATGGCTCTAGAGGACACAAGGAGTTCCCCGTATCCAGTGAGTATGGCGACGCAAGGCAATACTGTGGCGGGCGTCGCTTTGAGAACATCCAGACTAGAGATCCATTCTTCTTGCTGGGCTGGCCTGAAACCATGTTCCTCCGCCAGAGCCTGGAGAATCTCACTAAGAGCCCTCGCGCTGTAAATCGCAAGAGGGGACAATGTCCTTGCTTGCGTGAGCAGAAGTTTGATCAGATTT
Source organism: Pyricularia sp. CD86 (assembly GCA_031306095.1). Taxonomy (NCBI): domain Eukaryota; kingdom Fungi; phylum Ascomycota; class Sordariomycetes; order Magnaporthales; family Pyriculariaceae; genus Pyricularia; species Pyricularia sp. CD86. The sequence goes on along the minus strand of JAVHJQ010001060.1, from coordinate 19,246 downwards.
CCGGGAAGCCCAGAAAGGTGTGGGCTTTCCACATTCTCGCCTTGCGGACTCATTAACATCCCTTTCAGGACGTTTCTTGCAGATGTGACAAATTCCTCCGCGTCCATGAGATCTTCTGACTTGGCAAGCGAGCCCCAAAGCTTGCCATCTTCCATGAGGACTATTTGGTCAGACACGGCAAGAGTAGAGAGGTAGAGTAAGCATAAAAGCTCGACCTGAAACTCAATAGGTAGCATATCTATCTTGAATCCCGACGCGAGAAGGCTCTTGGTATAGGTTGCCATTCTAGCAGGCACAGCCAGGCCTTGGCGGTCTCGCTGAGAAGTTTGAGATTGCTCCGGTGCTGTAGCTGCCGCCAAAAAGTATACTCCTCCGAGATTGTTCGTGAGAGAAAGTGACGGGTTGAGGCTACCCTGAAGGAATCGGGCGAGTTCTTCAAACCAAATCGTGGTACTTGGGAAAAGCTGATCCATCGAGACGTCTGCCATCTTGGAAATTTTGGCCGCCTGTTGCACCAAAGTTTCAATCCCGAGCGAAGCAGGCCCGGCCGTTTCGAGGTTTTCTTGGATAATCCTCACCAGCTGGGGTCCGCCGTCGGTGCTGTTGTGCGTCTCCAACAGAAGCCTGATGCCCGCAGCATGGCTAGAGATCCGGTCGTTGGGGATTTCGGCGAGGGTCAGGAGCTTCGTGACAAGAGCTAAATGCAAGTCTTCATCTTGCGACAGGAGAGCAGGCTTCCTGTGAGCTATGATGTCTAAAGCCTTGAGAGCCGACTCGATAGTAGCAGGCTCGGAGTTGCTGAACAGGTCTAGAATGTTTTTGGCAATCTGGCCAGCCACATCCGAAGCTAAAACGTCAAACGTGAAGCACGTTTCGAAAAGCTCCCACCTATCCATTGTCCCTTGAGCGCATCCCAGACAACTGCTCCCGAGGTATTTCTGGAGTGACTCCTCCTGACAAGCAAGCGAAGCTGCTTGCACATGAGCGACCATTCGAGTCAAGTACTTGGATGCAAGCTTCTCGTCCGGGTGAGCGAGGAGAGAGTGTACAACGGCTTTCCAGTACTGCTCAAAATGGGGCGACACTGACTGGATGCTATTCAGTGATAGAAGGCATGATAACATAGACGCCGCTGATGGTGAGGACAACATGGTTTCCGTTTGCGTCGGGCTGCTAGTCGGAAACAGTTCCTTGACAAGAGAAACGCCCCGTTCTCCGTCTAGGATAAAAGGCGTTTTTGTAAAGGCAGACTCTAATATTGATGCGGCAGCAAATGGGCGATAGGCATCTTTGGTGAGTGTCTCCAAAGCCACGTCGAGCAACTCTAAAGTGGGCGGCGAGGCGATGTCAACGGCCGTGTCACTGTTAGTTATTGTTGGGCTAGAAATGGGGGGTCCTTTCAGAGCAGCTATCAGAGAAAAGAAGCGTGCGCCTTCATCCGCTAATAGTTGCTGGGCCTTTGCATAATCCTGAGGTGCCTCGGAAAGAGTATCTACCAGACGAGTGCCAAGATTTTGGGCAGTTTTCGTCCATAGTTCCCGAGTGCTGTCAACAATTCCCTTGTCTTCAACAAGAGACAACATTTTTATTGCTTTCGCGGCAATTTCAAGCTGCGCAGCAAGTCCCGCAAAGGGCTTATCGCCAGCAGGTTGGATGTAATGCTCAATGAGCGGATGTACAAACTCAATGACAATAGCAGAGCGTGATTCAGCCGGCTTGGTAGCTGTCACAAGTCGCCGACAGACGGAGAGGTAGAGGGACCAGGCATCGACCGAAGCGTTCCGAGGTTCATCACGGTTGGAGACACCAGTCCTCACCGACCTCAGAACGTCAGCAACAACCTTGGGCTCAAGGTTTTCCTGTGGCATGACTTCAAAGAGCTGATCAAGTGCAGACCAAAAGCTCCCAGGCGAAGGGCTGCCTTGCGATCCCTTTTCGAGAAAAGGACGTAACCTGGATAACGGTGGCTTCTTGGTGCCCCATATCTCAGGATGCCGCTTGGTCAACCTGGTGAGAATCCTGACAAGCTCCAAAGCAGAACCAATTTGGGTTGACTTGAGAGATTCAGATATAAGAGTCTTGGCTATCTTGGGTATATGTTGCTCAATGGTGGCATCCTGTTTTTCCATAGATAGCCATAGCAGTTGGCAGCACTGGCGCCGGACGAAGGAATCTCCTGATTTTACAGAGTCCCAAACAGTGTCCAGTGAGAAGAATTCGTCGTAGCTCTCTTGATGAGGCTGCATTTCAGTAGCATTCAGCCTTTGTAGAAGGCCCAGGACAAGGGACAGCCCCGCGCCCAACACCCTGTAGTATTTCGCATCTGAATCATCCTTGCTTGTCGATCTCTCGTCGCTCAATGAATCCGGCGTTTCTTGTACAGCCTCGATCGCATATTCCAGGATCTGTGGCTGACACTTCTTCCAAAACAAAAGTTGTTTCTCCTCGTTGCTGAGCAACGACTGCAAGCCATCACTGGCAGCACGCGCCACGACACGATCCTTGTCATATGTACCCGCCAGCCATGACCCAACAATCTTCGGTAGACGGCGCTCCATGCGCTTCCGGCCAGACTTGAGAAGGTCAATCAGGAGACTATGCGCAAGCTCCCGGACGCGGCGCGAGTTGTCGATGGCCGTGCGCGGGTACAGCTGCACCCAAGCGTCCAGGATGGCTTCTTCGACCCCGCCATCGCTTTTTATCGATTGGACGTATGTGACCAGGTCTTCGAGGGCCCGTGCTTTCGTAGTGCTGTCTTTCTTCAGGACATTCTTGAGAGATACGACGACGTTTGGATCGGAGACGGATGAGAAGTCCGGCGGCTCAAAGAGATAGGATAGGCGGCCGCCGCCCGAGGAAGCAAATGCGCCGAACGAAGTCGAGGCGTGATTGGCAAATCCCTTGGCGCCAGCTCCTGCACGGGACTTGCCAGAAAATCGACTCATGGTAAATCAGGGGCGGTCGGTGTGTCGAGGCTTGGACAGCTCGAAGAGCTTGTGTACGGTGTCGTCTGCTGATGTTTCTTAGGGCGAAAACGAAAATTCAATAGCAGATCTCGGCATTTCCAAAGTACCAGTCATAGTGAAGAATGCTGCATCCCTGGCTTGACGCAATTCATGGTGGGGTTGGTTTCCATCTTCCAAAGTGGAGCCGCCTCAGCACAGTACTACGCAAGGATTTTATAGCAAGAAAATGATTTCTTTTTTTTTTTTTGATACCCGGTCTATTTGCCTACTTCGCAGGTGTACATACAGTTCACCCAAAGCATCGTGAGTCACCCAGCATTCACTTTCTGGGCTAGTTCAAAAGGCTCTTTTGCTACAATCTCACTTGAAAATGCCCAATAATTTGGAATTGACAAGGTACCTTACTTGCTTACCTACCTAGGTGAACTCGGTTAGGGTAGCTAGCTAGACAAAGGATGCAACTTGGCACTTACTCAGGTCCTTCCGATAAAAAGTGCCCAGACCGAAGCTTCAAAACTCGGTCCGATCATTCCGGCGGATCAGCGTGTTTTACAGAATCGGGAGTTTACCACGTAGGGCAGTCAGTTGACGGTACGGTACTGTCCGAGCTGTCACGTGGTTTTTCGGATGTCTACTGCTACATTCGGTTATGTTTTGTTTATTTTTGGCCGTGAAATAAAAGAAAGGGGGCTTGCTAACTTTGGTCACATGCCATCATCCCTTGACTGGCGGCGTACTCTGTATCCCATGTGCAAAGATTAATACTGTCACCTCAAGGGTCGTCCATTAGGACATTAACCCGCAACTAATCGGGTAATCAGCCAAGCGTGGGGCCGGCGCCTGTCACGCTGGTGACAAAATTCCTGACGACGGTGTCTTGTGGGCTGTGGCAACCCCGACTAGGTTTAGTAGTAACCACTTAAGCAGTACTGAGGTACACTAGCGCTTGCATTCTAAAGCAACTTTTTGAACGATTGAATGCCCCTGATTGCCTGATTTGAGGATGAACAGTGACTGGGCGAAGAAACTGCTGTCACAACTTAAAGTCATGGACTAACTACAGCATTAAGAATTCTTCAATGACCTGCATCTAGGCGAGCAATATGACCTCAAACCGACGATCCTGTCAACGCCTGTTTGAATAAATAATCTGTTGGGAACTCGGTTTACTCTGCATGCCTGACTATCGATTTGACAAAGCTGCAATAAAAATAGGAAAATGGTGGGTGGCATCAAAAGTGGTAAGAAAGTCAGAGTAGTGTCGATCCCACAGAGAGTTTCCTCTGTTGACCCGAATACTGAGGTGCAGACCTGTACTGTACAATAAACGCGCATATGTGGCATGACCCTGGTTTCCAGACACCATTCAGTTAGGTCACCTAGGTACCCTTATTGATCCCTTCCTGCCCATTGCGTCAGGGGCTCCTTGATGGTGGTGTATCGTCCGAGGATGCCTGGTCCGGGATAAGTCGGCGCGCCATTCAGATGACTTTATCACCATTACCCCGCGGGTCTTGCTGCGGGTTGACGTCATACCCCCCGTTTGTTGCAGCACAGAAGCCAATCCTCTAGGTCCCCTTCATGCGTTGGGTCCACAGTGCGCGCCTGGCTGGCCTCAGCGCTGTCGATCATCAATCAACTTCGTCGCTGGGCGAATTGGCATGCAGCCAGCCTATGGTCAGTTTCGCCAACACCGCAAGGGTTCTTCTCTATCTATGTAGTCGGTGTTCCATGCTAGGGGCGATCCCCCATCCCATAATTCAAAGTACCGCTAATACCCTGATTACCTGACTAGAGTCAAGACCAGCCGATAGTCTAACACGCCATCCTCTCCGTCCATTTGCTCCCCACGATCTTCTCTTCAGCGGTCGATCTGGCTTCCTGCCAACGTTCCATTTTCCACCAAACCTTCACTTCTTCCCACTTTTCTGTTCGGCTATTGCTTCCTAACTACCTTTACTACCTCTACTCTCTAAGCGATCTACACCCTGGAAACACGCGAGAACTCGTGTCTAAGTAGTAAGACTACCGTGACTACCGTGACTATCCTGCCTTTCATGCCATCAAGTCCCACCTGCCTGTCGACAATATACCTTCACTCCACAATTACCGTAAGTGCCTACCTTAGTTCTGCAAGCGGTCCTCTATTATACTTTGTGTCTAGCATCAATGCACACGGCGATAGCACAGTCTAGAAGCCATAAGCCATAAACTCTCCCTTTCATATGGCAAGCCCCAATAAATTGATGTCTAGTGCACAAGACTTGATCCCACATCACCCACAATGTCGAAATAGATCTGGGCATTTTTTTTTCTTTTTGACACTCAAACTAACACAATCATCAAAGAAACGGTAACAACGCTGGTGGCTCTTGACGAGCTTCTCTACTGTCCAAAATGTTGTCCAAGATCGCACGATCATCTCGCTCGGTTGCGCCCCTTCACCTGAGGCCCGTTACCCAGCGTGGCTTCCGTCCTGCCGTGCTTCCATCTATCGAGTCGGAAGTTCGCAAAGACTCGCGCCGAAAGAGTGCTGGTTTGAATGCCAACTCTCTTGAAGCCGAGACTCTCCCAGTAGCCGAAGAGCCCATCAAGATCCCGAGGCGCATGGCGAGCTCTTATCGTTCCGCTCAGACCTCGCAATCCTATGTCGGTAAGGCTGTTGGCAGCACTACCGGAATCCTACCTGGCTCCAATGCCGAGAATACAAGGAGGGGTCATCTCGAGGATATCCTATTTGGATCAGAAACAAACCAAGCACAGAGCTCGGCAGACTCGTCTGTCCAGAATGGCACCCAGGCTACGGTATCGTCGCAGCTGCTACCGTCTTCAGAGACCGACTATGTGATCGACCCAATCACCAACCGGAAGGTTTATAAGGTTGAAACTCCGACATCTTTGGGTGATGCGCTCGCTACACCTGCCATCAAGTCTCAATTCTCCGGTGTAGAGTCGACGCCAAAGTCGGATCCATCGCCATTAGTCTACTCGCCGGTCTTTGATCCCGAATTCCCCATCACACAGCAGGAGCTTCAAGGATACGCTAAGCCTCGTATGGATCCCAATCCTACCGATAGCGACGCCCGTACAAGTGGTACTGTTTACTGGCATCATGCAAATGGTGTCACCACCAAGGGCTACTTGAATATGTCCACCTCGGAAAAGTATGACGATCTCTCCAAGTACAAGCCGGTCATGGAGAAAGAACCAGCTGCTTCAGAAGATCCTACCAAGGAATATCAGGACCTCGAGGAGTACCAGCCAGTGATGACAGGAAGGACGCCAGTTCCCGAGAATCCAGCAGCCGAGTACGAGGATCTGGACGAGTACAAGCCAGTCCTGGTGGAGAGGACTCCAGTTGCCGAAGACCCTTCGAACGGGTACACGGACCTTGACCAATACACACCTGTGCCAGACGTCAAGCAGACGCCAAACCCTCATGAAAAGGAAGTTTACAAAGACCTCCCTGGATATTCTGCGGCTCATCCTGATGTAGAAACTTCCCCAAACCCTTACGAAAAGGAGATATACCAGGATTTGCATCTATACGCGGCAGCTTTTCCTGACGTTGAAGTCGCGCCAAATCCATATGAAAAGGAAGTCTACACCGATTTGCATCTATACCAGGATGGTTTTGCGTACTGCGAGCCCGATGGTAAGCCTTTGGCTCCAGACCCATTCGAAAAGGAGACATATTCGGATCTCGACACATACTATGCATTCCGGTACAACGAACCAGACGGAAAACCTACAGATGCCAATCAATTTGAGAAGGAGAAGTACACCGACCTGGAAGCTTACTCTCAAGGCTATCGTGCCTGCGAGCCTGACGGCCGCTACGCGCTTCGGGACACCAATGTCAAGATGAGCGAGCGTGATCTCGACCAGGAAGCGAAGGCCTTGAACCTCGGGTATACTGAGCCTGGCTCGGAAGGTTCCATCAGCAAAGTGGCTCATGCCGTAAGCAACATGTTCATCGATAATACACCTCGGGTGTACGAAAGATCATGGGGCGTGACAAGTCACGGCAACCTTTCGAATTGTAAAGATTCCAAGCTTATTTCTTCCCCCAAATCAAATCGAGGCCCTCAACTGACTGGTTCAAAAGAAGAAGTGGATGAGTACGGGTACTCCCTGAAGCCTTTCGGTCTAGAAACTTCTTACGCAGATGAATGCAATGGACGGTCGACTTGGCCTACCTATACCAGGATCTACAGTACTCCTGAGGCTGCTCCTCTTCCATCCTCGGACTCCGCCAAGAGTAGAGATTCTGCCAACGCTATTTCTTCGGCTTCTTCATCACTGTCATCTTCCACACCATCATCTTCAGCCTCTTCATCTCCTTCAAACCCCAATTCTTCCGTGTATACAATTTATAAGGTTCTCGCATACGACTCAACTACGCAAACTGTCGAGATGGCCCAGACCACATCAACAGTGCCTGATAACACTACAGGTCTGCCGCCAGCCGAGGCACTGGTGCGACTTGCCCACCCAATTAAGTTCTTTCCCTACTTCGCACCTCTCCAAGCGCAAGGATTCGAGATGGTGTCTGGCAGTGGAGATGTGCTGGTATTTCGCAAAAGCCGCCAAACCACTCTCGTTGAAGAAGCGCCATCTGCACAAATCCCCCGCATCAACCCCATCGACATGACGGGAGCGTCCAGTGTTTCTTCGGCGGCGACAGCATTTTTGTCACCGACGGGATTTTCCCGCTACGAGCCGGATCCCGATCCTACCAATGATCAGAGGCCGCCCCCACCGCTGAGATTTCAGCCAAGAACTAGACAGGGAGCTTCCACCGCTCATGCTGGAGAGCAGTTCTCTTCGACTCGGTCGGACGCCAACAAGTCGACTAAATCAACCTCGCGTGTTGCGAAGAAAGTCATAGTGGGAGCGAGTTCAGCTCTGGGCATCACATACGCAGTCGCAGTTGTAGCTGAGTTCTTCAAGTCCGATGATGGTAGAGGTCCTAGGCGGTTGTGAGGATCCATATTGTTTTGCTTTTTCTTTTTCTCCTTTTTTTCTTTTCTTCCTTTTGCTTCGGCAAAACTCATTTTTCGGTGTTTCCTCATGGAGGTGGTAAACACTCACGCTTGACTAGGTTTCCTATTGTTTTGCATTTGAAGGATTATGTTATATTCCCCCAGGCAATGTCGTTATTTTCTTTTACAAATGGGACATGACGATACGCTTTGCATCTTCGGCAGGTACATGGAGTTGTCGGATACTTTGCATAGGTTAGGCAGTTTTTGGATCAAAATATTCTCAAGGACTAGTTGGTATCACTCAAAAGTGATGTTATGTGTTGCGCAGAGTGCTGCATATCTTCAAAGAACGGTCGCATCCGTGTAATGTTAAATGATTTTCATTCTTATTGGATATACCAGTTTTGGTTCATGTCATAGCCTCGCAAAGCATGATTACAAAGGCTACAAAGCTATGTCCTTGTGTAACTGCAGTTCATGATATCAACGGGCAAAAAGGAAAACAGAGATAAAACAATGTCATTATGGACCCTGAGCTATCTTTTCAGGGTAGAAATACCCAAAACCCAGCCCGATAACACAATGCCATACAATAACCCGATCGCTTGCATTTGCCTGTGGATTTCCTAATTTCACGTTTCCTTTGGATGTCGGGACGACTTTTCGAGTACCAAACGGGGGCCGATTTTGGTTGATTTATTGAGGCTTCTCGGTGAACCCCTGGCCACCCGAGTTGTTTTCGCCGCCGAGCGCGCTCATCTGCATCGAGCGTTTGTGCTCCTCCTTGGCGTAGCTCTGCCGGCGGTCGAGAGAGGGCTTCCACTCGGTCTGGGGTGGGGCCTGCTGCAGCTCCGAGTGCTGCTTCTCGGTGGTTGGGGATGCGAGGGCGTCGCTGAGGTCGGCGGTGGCGGCGACGGCCTCGGCGGTCGAAGGCTTGTGCTGCCGCTGCTGCTGCTGAGTGGACATTGTGGTTGGGGCTTGTGGGTGAGGTTGGTTGGGGTTTGGTCTAATTGGGAGGGTGGCTTCTTGGTACATTCAATTTGTGTTTTTTTCTTGAGATTCTTTGAGGAATATTTTTCGAGTAATAGGTTAAACCTTGCAGGGGTAGGGGTGCTTTCGCAATATTTATTCTAGTGTTTTACTGATGATGTATGCCAGTAAAATGATGCGTTCAAGAATGTTGTTGAGAGCTTGGTTGGAGTTGAAATCCCGAAACGGTGAGCTATCACGAGCTTTTGGTCATCGTGCAGCACTTGCCACCCATTTGACATCAGAGGTAAATCAATCCAACTCGCCTTCCCCCCAGATCAGACACCAAGGCGGGGTAAAGTTTAGATAGCTCCTCCTTTGCGGGATGGTAGCTGTAGCGACACTCCAACCATGGCGTGTCTGACTTCAGATTGAAATTGGTCCGCCATTGGATGCGAACAAGACAATTCACGGCAGAAGAAACTGGTCCGATTGGCAACAGCCACCGCTATTCGAGTGTGTGCGCACCCGGCGATATGCAAGAATTTTGAATTGGTGTGGTTGGATGTCCCCTGTCATAATTGGCAGCAACAGAATGTAGTGCAAAGATAAAAAAAAGGCTCGTCGTCATCACGCTAGCAGTGGAGATGGTGGAAGGCTCCTTACACATCCTGCGGTGGGAGGCTGGTGAACTTCCATTGTCTTGTCTCCTGTTCAAGGATGATTGCATTCTTTTGAAAAGGGCTTGGTTTCGATCAAGTCATCTCTATCAGTTCATGAGGCACATTTTTTTTTAGCGCTTGTACGCCCGTACAGCGGCTGTCTGCATTGAGTAAATGCATTGTCAGGATTAGGCGGTAGCGGGCTGCGGCTTGAGTGGTTAACATTCCGGTTTCTCACCGAGCAAGCCGAGTGGGGAAGATGAAAGCGGTAGGTAGGCAGGTAAGTAGGCTGGTCATGGAATTTATATCTTCGACGTTGTTAATTGAATGGTTACAGAGAATAATGAAGGATGAGCAGCTAGAGGTGGCAGTCGATGTCTGAGCCCTTTCGTGAAGCTGATGTAATGTCTTCAAATTTGCGCAAAGCCGCTGGAGCAGGCATGTTTAAGTGTTGTCCGACGCGTAAAGTGGACAGAGCCAAGCCATGGATGTCATGATCCGACACCAAAGCTTGAAAAGGCCGAGAACTGTGGGACTAGATGAACTACTATGTATGCCGTAATGTTGATGTATACAAAGCTTTGTCTCTTGAAGAGACCAACAATTGATACACCAAAATCGTAATTCATCACCAGCAACGTTGGTTGGATTCATTTACTGGTAGAGAGGCCTGGAGGTCCAGACGCGTTTGCAGGGGTCAAAGTTTCACAACTGCCAAATGATTTCTATGGTCATGGTGCGGGCTGGATGGATGGGTGGGGTAGGCTGAGCTTTTGACGCGATTTCCTGCCTGCTCGGCCCGCTTGCTCGCTATAAGGTGGCTGGCTGCTGCAGAGACACGCGCCTTTTCATTACGGCTCCGCCCATAGTCGTAAATGTGCAATTGTGAAGTTGGGATGGCGGCAAAACAGAAGTAATCGCCAAAGAGGATCGACCGGCCGACGGGTGCAGGGAAATGGATGTCTTGAAGAGAAGAAGCAAGATATCTGGGCTGAGGAGAGAAAAAAAAGAAAGGCGCTTCATACACCCAAGGCAGGTATTGTATTGCAGGTCTTCTCCAGACTCGCATCTTTGAATTGAATGGAATCAATTCACATTGATACGTCATTTTGTTAGCGTCTTTTTTTGCACAATTCCTAACAGCTAAGACCCCTCTGCTCCGGTGCCTGTCAGTGTTAAGCAGGGTGGGTGCTGGCTGGCACGCGTAGTGGGCGAGTCAAATGAATGTGCACTGGCTGCACAACTCCACTCACGCCAAAAACGCGGTCTCGTTGCAGCAACCAGCAAAGAGATCGCGTCTCGACTGGGGTTTAGATAGGCCGACTCAGCACACGCTACACGACAGGCACTTTCACGGCCTGTCGTGATCCGCTCCCTTTAAATGTCAAATTCTCCCCACACCCATTTTCCTGGCCTTCTTTTGCGGCCATTTACTGTTTTAAACCAACTTGGATTTTTGTTTGCAGGAAACTGGTAGGCCACAAACTGCAACCTCTTTTTGATATCTTGATCGCCGGCCTAGCAGACTCTCTGTTTGTTCCACCTTCCAGCCCTGCGTTTTGTTACTTGCTACCTCCATTAGTAGCGCAGCTACCTTGTACGGTCGTCAAATCTACTGTCCGTACTTACGACGCGCTTTTATTACCATTTCAACCCTGTGTGCGTGGGCCGCTCGAATCCCAGAACCCACCCACTCGCTACAGATCACCATTCACCCGCGTGCCTACAAATTCCGACACCTAATTGTTCGACAAAAAACACCAGGGTTCGCCTCAATTGGGGACATGCTGGACAGTCTTTCATAAAATAAAGAGCGAAGGGAAATCAAATGGATTCTTCGCCGAGAAGTAGCAGGCTCGAGGAGCCTACGCTCCCAACAATCTCGGGAGTGAAGCGCCCAGCATCTTTACTCCCCGCCTTCGAGCCCCTGTCGTCCTCCCCGGGCCTTCCTAGGCCAGTGAAGAGGCAGGCTACCGGCAATGGGTCGTACAAGTACCCGACGCCTGTGCCGACTTCAAGCACCGGTATCCTTTCGTCATCGCCACCACGCGTCGCCGGACGTCCCACCGCGCAACGGAGCGCCTCCACAGCCACGGAACGTGCCCCCTTATCCGCAGTTCCGACAGTCGAGCTTAACGAGAACGGCGAGGCGCTTCTGATGGGCCGTTCTAGCAACTCATCCCACTATCAACTGTCCGCCAACCGCCTCATCAGCCGCGTCCACGTCAAGGCACGATATATAGCCGCCGCATCACCGCCTGGGGAGAACAAGATTGAGATTGTTTGCAGTGGCTGGAACGGATTGAAAGTGCACTGCCAAGGTCGGACATGGGAGCTTGCAAAGGGTGATACATTCACCTCGGAGACGGAGTCTGCCGATATCATGATTGATGTGCAGGACGCTCGTGTCCTGATCCAGTGGCCGAAGAGGGATAGGTCTGACAATGTGGGGAATCTATCAGACTCGTCCTGGGAGGATTCACCGACACGTCCCAGGGCAGATAGGACCGGTGCTGGAAGCTTACAATCCAGCCCCTTGCGGCGGCAAAGGCGAATGGTTTCTCCAGAGTCGCCGACCCAGAAATTTGCTACCAGCCTTGACTCGCTTTCCGCTCTGTCCCACGACCGTATCCAAATATATGAGGACCCTAACAGTGGAGATGAGCTAGAGCTCCCCAAGCTGCCATCAGAAGACGCCAACGCAAGCTTCATGACCGAAGCCACTAACAAAAGCTACTCGAGTGACCTCAGCGATCCTGAGGATGATGACCTTGAAAATGACCCCAATGAGGAGAACGATCCTATCGTGCATTCTTTTGGTCCCTTCGGTGCAAACCTGTCTGATCGCATGGCCTCGATATTCGCGGGTAGCCCTACCAAGGTCACCCGGCCGTCACCCCATGCTGCACGCCGACCTCTTGCCAACAGCAAAGGGACAACTGCAGTCACTGCTGCTGCAGGTGCACTCTCCACCGCAATTGTTTTCACTGGATCATCTCGGAAAACTCACCGCGCATCGTCACCTAGCCCGGCTCAACCCAGAGCCAGCAGCAAGCGCACAGAGACCACCACCCCGGCACCAAGCAGCAGCAGAGGGACACCCACCCCTGCGGCCGAGCCGTCATTTGACCTGTCCGCCTTTGACGTGCCGACCATCACCAACCACGTTGTTAATCAGCTCGCTTACTCACGGCTGCAGTCAACGCCCCTCTCTGCCATTCTAAGCCATCTGCCTGCCGATGTCAAGGGGGACGGCAAGCTGGGCAAGAACGCACTGCGTCACATCATAGAGGAGAAAATAGCATGCGTTGGCACCATCCCCAGGCAGGGCAAGGATGCTGCCGGTAAGCCGCTCGAGAGCGAGTACTACTATATGCCGGAGAAGGATGAGGACGAGTTCCGAAGACTCGCAGTCACTGACGGCATGCGGAAGCCGAGCTTAAGGGCTTGTAGAAAGCAGCATAAGGTTCGTTTGGATTCCCCTTTCGGTCACTGCTCAACCAAACGGATGGCTCATAAGCTAACTTTTTTCTCCCCAATATAGCAATACTATTGGAAACGACCCAAGACTCCTTGAAAGTCTTGAATTCAAAATTGTTTTCTTTTTCCTGTTTCATTTGGAGGGTCGGCTTTTTCCATTTCTGTTGGCGGCGATACCCCTGTTACTTTTCATATTACTGAGCCCGTCTCAAAAGTCGCGCTCCCCTAGGCGTTTCTCTGACATGTTTGGGTCAATCATCGGGCTTATTTCCCTGTTGAGTTTTTTAAATTGTGTGTATAGTGGCCTGTTTTCGTTTCAGCATAGCGCAAGGCGTCGTTTTCTGGTGGTGATTTGTGTCTATACACTGCAGTGCCTTTACATAATTTTGTGTTTCAATCAAGCCAATACCAAAAGTAGACATGGAATGTTTTCAATGCACGTACGTGTTGTTGCTTCCTGCTCTTGGCTGACAACAACATGGGTTTCGCTGAGTCTGGATGGGGCCGATTGAGATGCCCGGTTGTCACATCATCTTGGGTGTTATGGATCTGGCGGTTTTACCATAATGTAGGATGGCTCACATATCATTTTGTTGTACATTGGTGGAGTTACTCCCGCTCATGGACACTGACATTCCATATTCGTTAGCCCTAGTTTTTCGGAATACATATTTGCAACTACAGGATTTGTTCTTTGAAGCAAAGATTGCTTGGGTATTTGGCGCAAGGTTTATGGTGGCCAGTTGGTACCTTCGCAATTGGTACAACTTGATCCCGGATCATGTCGTGTCCCTTCATCACGCGGCCGAGACCCATCGTCGGCGCCTGGACCCGCAATTCCCGGTTCCGCTCGGCCCCATATAACGCGGAGCGCAGCCACCAATCCTGGTTGCGGCTTCTTCACCGCTTTATGGCAGAAAAAAAAAAGTTCCCTGGAGCGCTCCAACCCCCACACTTGACTTGATAGATTGCTTGCAGCTGTTTTTGCGCCTTGCAAGTTCGCGATAATACAGCGTTTCTTACCCTTCAACTGCAAATCTTTCCCCCTATCCTTCCACAACACGAAGCTCAAGATGGGCAAGTCACTAGCAGTCGCCAAGAAGGAGGAGACCTCAGTGGTGCCGATTTCTTCGGAGCAGGTTAGCCAATTGAATGCTCATGGACGATATTCTCTACCAGATAGCTTCTGCTAACAAAAACTTCGGCGCAAAACTCTAGACCCTCAAAGCCTCAAAAGCTCTTCTGTCACATATGCAAGAGGCTGCCAAGGAAGCAGCCGCATCCGCCGACAAGAAGAACCTGCTCGAAGAGTCCACTGAAGCCGAGACACCCATCTGGCTGACGGCGACGACAAAGCGCAACGTACGCGATACCAACAAGCTCAAACCTGGCCGTGTCACGCTCCCGCACCCGCTCAACCGAACGGACCCCGAGACTACCATCTGCCTGATCGTCGCGGACCCGCAGCGCTTCTACAAGGATGTCGTCGCCAGCGAGGAGTTCCCTGAGGCCCTGGGCAAGCGCATCACACGAGTCGTTGACCTGAAGCACCTCCAGGCCAAGTTCAAGACGTTCGAAGCGCAGAGGAAGCTCTTCTCGGAGCACGACGTGTTCCTGGCCGACGAGAGGATCGTCAACAGGTTGCCCAAGGCCCTCGGCAAGACCTTTTTCAAGACTACGGCCAAGCGTCCCGTGCCAGTGAAGCTGCACCGGCCAGACAAGAAGGCCGACGGCGCCAAGACCACTCTGGGCCAGAAGAAGGCTCAGAAGGAGCAGGGCAGCAGCATCAAGCACGCGAAATCGGCGGGCGAGATGGCCAAGGAGATCGAGGCTGCCGTCGGCGCGGCACTCGTGCACCTCACCCAGAGCACCAACACGGCTGTAAAGATCGGATACGCGGCCTTCACACCGCAGCAGATTGCCGAGAACGCCGAGGCGGTGGTCACCGCGCTTGTGGAGAAGTTCATCCCGCGCGGTATTGACAACCTGCGCGCCGTGTACCTCAAGGGTCCCGAGACGGCGGCTCTTCCCATCTGGCAGACGGAGGAGCTGTGGCTGGACGGAGACAAGGATGTCCTTGCCGAGGGGTCGGAGGAGCTCAAGGCGCTCGAGGAAAAGAAGGAGAAGGCCAACGTGGGCAAGAAGAGGAAGGCTCCCGCTGCTGATGAGCAGGTGAAGGAGGAGGAGGAGAAGGCTGATGCCGCGACCGAGGTGGAGAAGCCAGCTAAGAAGAAGAGCAAGAAGGCAAAGGTGGATGCAGAGAGCAACGATGCCAAGCTGGACGCTCAGATCAAGGAGAGGAAGGAGAAGCTGAAGAAGCAGAAGAAGGCGGCCAAGGCGGCCATGGAGGAATGAGTGTGCAAAATGATGGTCTTTCAGGGTCTTGTGATGTGCATTTGCCGGCGTTTGGGAGTCTTAAGGTACAAAAGGTCACACTTGATACGTTTGTCATATTCCACGAAAAAGAAAAAAACTGATTCATATGCACAAAGTAAGTCTATCCCTAGCATGCGCCACCAATTGGGGATTTAAAGATCCGGGCAGTCTTGATTGCTCGGATCGTTTCTCGATTCATCAAGACTAAACGGCAGTAGCATGTTGGCGTACCATCTAGTTCTAGTGTCTTAATTCTTTTCTTTTTCGTTTTTCATCCGCAGTGCCACTGGTGTGATCAAAACAACGAATTGCTTTTTTCTCGGTCCCTCTTGAAGACATCATTCATGCTCCTTCCGCGATGACTAGCAGCCAATAACCGTTTGAGGTCGTTTGATGTCTCGGGCACAACAGCCTTGGTACGCTTTCGATGATTGTGCCATCGCCTTCATTTGATTGCGGCATCGCTGTTCTTTGTTTCTATTGTCTCCGCCATTCTTATTGAAGTTTCAAGGCACAGTATTCCTCGCCTCCGTAGACTGAAGATTATCGATTTTAGCCTTTGTGGCCCGCGACAATCAGCTTTTGTGCAACCCGGAAACAGTCATCTGTTCTAACTGTTCTTATTACATCGTCCAGTAGGGAGCACAAACACATCCGCCTGGTCCATCCCTACCTCTCCAGCAAACATGTTCACATGTCCTACAGTCACAATTCGGGTGGTCAAATGCATCGCAGAACCCAGGACAGGGGTCCAAGTTCGCATCCATGAGCGACCCGGGCGGCAATCAAAACATACCTATATTGGAATCCAACCGACGACGATCTTACAGACCTGGTACCGCATACACCTATCAAGGGGCGTCGCTCCATGGTAGGCTTCGCTGAACAAAGCTTCAACGCTCTTATAGATAGTATCGAAAACCGCCGGCTCTCTAGGTGGAGGATAAGGCGCGCCGAAACTGACCGACCAGGTTGATGGCTACTTATCAAGACGGTCAGAAGCGCCGAAAACTGCAGCTTAAAATACAGCGAGAACCCGAAGAATAAGAAGAAGAAAAAAAGAAAGAAAAACAAAACACCTAGTTGAGGTTTAGTCTGGTTGGTGGATCAGTCAACCCATCAGGCACAAATTCTGGACCATCATAGCCGTCCATTTGCGAAAACGGTATTACGATTGGCAGGGGCAGCAGTGACAGAGGCAGTGGTAAGAACGGGTGTGTGAGTAAGGTGATAGAAACAGTCTTGGAAGCTGGTAAAACTGTCCAATAATAAATATTACTTTTTGGACAGAACAATTAAGGAAATGTGTGGTGCTGCAAAACGACTCTACGGATAGCAAAGCGGGAAAGTATAGAATGAGGGACGAGAGGTTTGAGTCTTTAAGAAGTTGATTAAGCGCTGATCATCTATGTGTTGCAATCGAAAGTTGATGTTTAAACATAACGAGCATACATACCCTTCATTTATTGTTTTCCATATAAACGTATAAAAAATCTTATTTTGACGACTTCATAGTAATAGTTATAGATTCTGTATTTAAATGAACCCTCCCTACCTTTGGGAGAGAGGGGTGGTAACTTTGATAAATAGTATTATGTTCTTGTAGTTCAATATCGGCGCTCTACATGAAACCATTAAATGATTTTTTTTTCTTTTTTTCTAGGGAAACTTAATACTCATTGAAATTACGTATCCAGAGTACTAGGAAATTCAGCATGTGGGTGATTCTTACTATCGATATCTTATTTTTATTTTTATTTGCTACATATGGCTGTAACTTACCTTTTTAGGTGGCATTTGCCTTTTTCTCATTCTTTTATTCTATTTGTTCTTCTTCACTTTGCAGATCTGTAAGCTTTGAGAAGCATCCACGTGTCATATGCATACTTATATGGTGGGATTAGTTTTCGATGTTAGCAAATCTTGCTGGGAAGGAAGTAGCAACAGGGCAGCGTCGCTCCTTTGGTGCCTTCGAACACATCTCCAGTGTCCGGCTTCTCTTTTTCAAATTTACTGTCAAACGCGCCTGACAGTAGCCACGATCTACTTGCCATATTGATATAGGGAACGAAATCCATTAAATTCTGTTAGTTGCCCTGGTGAGGATGCCGGTGAATAAGTTGACCATTTTGTATGCTTCATCCCGCATTAGTGCTGCGGTATGCACCCATCACACACATGTCAATAAAAGAAAAACAAGAGCAAGATACTATTTAAACCACCTTGCCCGCCCAGCTTGGATTCTGGGGCCTCCATGGACTTGCGGCCTTGCATCGTACGTATCATACCTGCCACTGTCAACTCCACCAGCTTCCCGGCTAGAGATATATTTGCTTGTCAGCACACACAAAAACCGATTCCATCACCAAAATGACAGCTTCAAATTCTACCCGTAGCCAACTGCGGGAAATCATCGGCCAATTGCCCGGAGACGTAACCGTGGTTTGCTCAGACAGTACCTTTTGCATGCACAAGGAGCGACTTGTGGCCTGCGGAGAGTTCTTTAGAGCAGCTTTTGATGAAAGATATATGTTCCAGGTACGACCAAATCAATACTTCCAGCTGATGTCTAAGCAGGTAACGCAGATATTAACCTCATTTCTTTTGGGTAAAATCTAGGAGGCCATTACATCAACAATCACTCTACCAGAAAACAGGGAAACATTTGAGTTCCTGGCCTTCTTTGCATACACTGGGTCTTTATTATCATATACAAACACAGCAAATGATGGAGATTTGGACAGGGAGCTTGTCTTGAGCTTGCAAGTTCCATGTGAGTTTCATTTCTTTGTTGACTTTTCTCTTCAGCCTTCGAAGAGGGCTTTCTTTGACACATAAACCTGCTTGATGGCTAACACAGCACCTAGCTCCTGTTTTAGACGATTCCAGCCCCACGAACCAAGAGCCAACAAGCTCAGCGCCACTAGATCCAACACTCCAGAGCATTGTGCTGCTATCCGAAGTCTACTATATGGCCGACAAGTATCGCGTCGCGGGCCTTCAAACTCTTTGTGCCAACCAGGCTGCCGTGCTTGCTCAAGTTCTCGCTTCCAAGCCATTGAGCTGGCTTCCCGCCGGCTCCCCCAACCTTGAAGCCCTAGGCAGTTGGATAAAGGGGGTTTATGAAAACACAACTCGATTCGACCTGGCGCTAAAAGAATCGGTTTGCATTTACGTCCACCAGGCCTCGGAACGTGCCAGGCAGGAGTTCTTCTACCCCCACCTGCAGTTCTTCTTCGCCAGGGTCCTGATCGGGAACGATGACTTGAGGGATAGCATGTACGAGCGCGCCCAGCCACCACCGCCGACCTGTCCAGGCTGCCTCTCGCAGGCAGGGTGCCACAGGTTGCACCACCTTGCACCCTGGTATATTGGGTGGAGGTGTGAGTGCTACCTATGCGGGGACGTACACGATCATGCCCTTCAAAAGGAGGAGTTTGAGTGGCAGCCCGGCCAGTGGGCTAGGCATGAGAGGTGGCGGATGCTGTGGGAGGAAATTGTTGAGAATTCGAACGGCGTGGAGGAGTTGGAAAGAATGGAGCGGGCTTTGAATCTGTATCGTGTTTGAATATGCAAGAGCCTTTAGGTCTTTGAGTAGTTAGATGAAAGAACTGGGCCTAACCTTGCTTGCTATGCTCTTTGGCAAACTTGAGAGATTGACATGGCTGGTCTTTGCAAATATCTTGTAAATGCCTGCGCTTTCTGGATGCTGGAGTTGGATATTTCGGTCCCTAATGCAAATCAAAGCACTGCCAAGACCCACCTCTGTGTAACCTTCATGCTCCACGTCTCCCTTCCTCAGTGC